>JAAGEH010002342.1:0-142622 GCA_011751065.1 Lasiurus cinereus | reverse complement strand
TTCATCAGATTTTTTATTCACTTGATTTTTAGATTCACTTGTTGATAGATATATATTTGTTGTTCATAATTTTTATCTTTACCTTTTTCTTCTTCCTCTTCTTAAAGAATACTTTTCAGCATTTCATATAATACTGGTTTGGAAGTGATGAATTCCTTTAGCTTTTTCTTATCTGCAAATCTCTTTATCTGACCTTCAATTCTGAATGATAACTTTGCTGGGTGGTTCTTGCTGTTCATCACTTTGAATATTTTTTGCCACTCCCATCTGGCCTGCATAGTTTCTGATGAGAAATCAGTTGACAATCTTTTGGGTATTCCCCTGTAGGTAACTAACTCTTTTTCTCTTGGTGCTTTTAATATTCTCTCTTTGTCTTTTGCTCTTGGCATTTTAATTATGATGTATCTTGGTGTGGTCCTCTTAGGATTCCTTTTGTCTGGGGTTCTGTGTGCTTCCTGGATTTATGTCTATTTCTTTCACCAGATGGGGGAAGTTTTCAGTCATTATTTCTTCAAATAGGTTTTCAGTATCTTCTTCTGGCACCCCCATAATTCTGATGTTGGTACGCTTGAAGTTGTCACAGAGGCTCCATACACTATCTTTCAATTTTTGGATTCTATTTTTTTTTTTTTTTTTTGCTTTTCCAGTTGAGTGTTTTCTGCTTCTTTGTATTTCAAATCTTTGACTTGATTCTTGCCTTCCTCTAGTCTGCTGTTAGGTCTCTGTATAATATTTTTTATTTCAGTCAGTGTATGTTTAATTTCTAGTTGGTCCTTTTTCATCTTGGGTCTTGCTAAATTTATCCATCTTTTCTAGAAAATTCTTGAAAAACCTTATATCCATGGTTTTGAACTCTAGCTAGTTGTTTGTTTTCCTCCATTTCTTTTGTTTGTGATCTGTTTCTTTATCTCTGCATTTTCACTGTTTCCCTGAGTTGGTAGAGTAGCTTTGTGTGCTAGGTGTCCTACATGGCCCAGTAGCTCCCACTCCTCAGTTACCCGAGGTGGACTCTCTTGGTGCACCCCTTTGTGGACTCTGTGTACAGCCTTATAGTTAAGTCTTGATTATTGTTGATATCCCTGGGGGGAATTGACCTCCAAGCCAATTGTTTGTGAGGATCAGCTGTGTCAATACCAGGAGAACTTCTGTGCTGGACTCTGCCTTAAGACTTGCAAGATTGCAAAAGCTTCTGTGCTAGGCTTGGATGGGGTGGAGTCTCAGGGCTGAGTAGACGGCCTTGGCTTCCCATCAGCCCTGCCCTACGCGGCCCCTGGGTCTCAGTGTCACTCGGTAATCGCTGTAGCCCTCTCTGTGCACATGCACATGAGCCTCCAAACTTCTGCCTTCCAGCTCCCCTGAGTTTCAGTGCACTCCGGGACCCTTATGAGTCTGGCTCCCCAGGGTCTTGCCCGAAACTGGGGTTCAGTGCAGTCCAACCTAAATCTGAGTGCAATTGGGAGGTTCTGTATTCCTCCCACTAGAGAAAGCCAGTGGCACAATCAGCAGTCAGTTCTCTCTGTGCCCATTTTCGCCTGCACCTCCAGACCTCTGTCTTGCACAGCTCCCCTAAGTTTCCCTGCACTCCTCCCTTTTCACAACAGTCCAGACCCTCCTGTATGAGTATTGCCCAGAACTGGGGTTTAGTGCATTTGGGACTGGGCTTCAGTGCAGTTGGAACTGGAGTTCACTGCATTTGGGAGTTTCATTCTCCCTCCCGCTAGAGCAGTGGTTCTCAACCTTCCTAAGGCCATGACCCTTGCATACAGTTCCTCATGTGGTGGTGACCCCCAACCATGAAATTTTGCTACTGTTATGCATCGTGATGTAAATATCTGCATTTTCTGATGGTCTTAGGCGACCCCTGTGAAAGGGTCGTTCGACCCCCAAATGGGTTGCAACCCACAGGTTGAGAACCGCTGCGCTAGAGGAAGCCAGGCAGGCCCTCTGCCACCTGTCCTCTCTATGCACGTGTCTCTGATCCTCAACTTTTTCAGCTCCTCTGAGTCTCTGTCAGCTCCTCTCTTTCTTTCTATTTGTAGAGTTCCACTCAGCCAGCTTTCCTGTGGTTCTGGATGGTGTCCACTCTGTCTTTTAGTTGTAGTTTTGAAATTGTTGTGCGAAGCAGCAGTTTAGGCATTTACCTATGCCACCATCTTGGTTTCTCCCCTAGCCTTCTCTTTTAACTATGTACAGTGGTACCTCGAGATACGAGTTTAATTTGTTCCGTAACCTTGAGGCGTGGGAAACTATGAGGCGCTTGAGTCCCCGTAAACTGGTGGGTCGTGTGCAGCCGGCCGATCTGCACGATTACTCCTATCTCAAATGTTGCTCATATTTCAAAGCAAAAATCACTCGCTCCACGGCTCATATCTCAAAAATCTCGTATGTTAGGGCACTCGTATCTCGAGGTACCACTGTATCTTGTAAACAGGATGTAGTTTATGCTTTTACAATCAGACAGCTTGTTTTGTTCTGTAACCAGCAAGTTAATTTTATTTACATTATTTTATTTCTGATAATATCTGGAACTGTTTCAACTATCTCACTTAGAGTTTATATATGTACAGTTTCTACTTTATGTCTTTTCCCCTTCCTGTCTCTTTTTATGTTTTGCTTATTTTTCTTTTACAATTTCCCTCCTTTAACAGATTAGAATATATACAATATTCTATTATTTTAGTGTTTTTTTCTTGAAAGCTTACCATGAATATTTAACAACACAACAAAGTCTAAAGTTCCTTAGTATGTCAAGCTCCCTCCAAAAATAATAGAAGCTCATGAGCCTAAGGCTTTCCACCCATTTCTTAGCAAGGAGAAGAAACTAGATGTTGACATCAGATTCTTGTGTGCTTTTGGTTGTTCTACTTATCTATGTTCAAGTTAATGTGAAGTCGATGTTATGTAGTTCTCATTTTAGATTGTGGGATCATTCATCCTTAAAAATATTGTTTTATTCATGAAGAGGTAAGTTCCATAGAATATTTACCTAACTGTAATTTTTCATTATGGGATGAAATTCTAATGAGAGGAATAAATTGTAATTTCCTTAGCCATTTCTTCATTGTGTACATTTAAACGATTCCCAACTTTTGGCTATAATATGTAAATCTATAATAAACCTTGGTGTGTTAGACATTTTTTTTTTCAGTTTTACCTTTATTTCTTTGCACTTGGATACTTAGATTTGGAATTACTGGAAGGAACGGCATTAATACAGTTAAAGGCTCTTGATGAGGATTGTCACATTGCTTTCCAGGAGGCTATACCAATTCACACTGCTGCCAGCAATGTAAGAATATTACTCAGGGCACCCTGGTCAGCTTTGGGCATTATCCTTTATATATTAGCAATTAGTGTTCCTATTGATTTTTTTAAATTTTCAGCTATTGGATTCTACTGGGTTTATTTAAATAAGTTTAAATAAAGGGTTTTCAGAAAGACCAGGGCTGAGTGAAGAGGGAAGAGATGTAGGGCAGAGAGCATTCCAGTTGTTTGGTCATCCATCATAGACTCTCACCAGCAACTGTTTCCAGTTGGTCCACCAAAGTACAGGTCACTTCTTTTCTTCCAGCTTCTCTCTTCTCATCTATGAAATGAAGAACTTCCCCAAGGTCCCACTTGGCTTCAAGGTTCTGATTCATCCCTGGGTGTGAATCTCACATTTTAAATCTATGCAGATTTCTCTGGTTGTCTTGTCAGAAGCTATAGGAATTTGTCTGTCTACTGTGCATATTATATTCTTTTCTTTGGTGTACTCAGTAGAATGTATTTTACATTTTGTTCCTTCTCTGTTCTCCCTCCCTCTTTGGAAAATTCTGATAAAAAAATAAGGAATGCAAATATGGTATATGAATATTTAAAATGTGATTTGCATTTAACAAATTACATATGATCAGATAATTCCCGACGTGATTTTGCATTAGGGAAGAAGTGAGAATATGTATTTTATATTAAATGCATAGCATTTAAATACTTTAATACAAACAAACTGCATTTGAATATTAATCTCTCCCCCAAAGACCTTGCCAGGCATATTAAATATTTAAAACTTTTCCTCATATCAAAGTTCTGGAACTCCTTAAACATTTCCACTGTTCTATGTAAGTTTAGAGAATCTCAGTTTTTGTTGTTTTTAAAGAGATATATATATATATAGAGAGAGAGAGAGAGAGAGAAAGAGAGAGGTGTGTACACGCCCAGACAGGGGATTGAATTTTCAACCCAGGTATGTGTTCTGGCCAGGAAGCAAACCATCCATCAGCCAGAGCAATCTCAGTATTTTTTAATGTATTATTGTGAAGTGTGAATTTCTACTTGTGAAGTTTTTCCCCCCACCAGAACAAGGGTGTATTAATAGGCCAAGAATTCCCCAGGGTAGAAAGTATAAAACCCACTAAATGAAATGCAGCAGTCAGGAGAGCTGATCATGAGATAAGGGAAAGGAAATTGTCTGATATAAGGTATCCTGCCTAAAAGTGATAGAAATGTAGATTCTCAGTGTTGGACTTGACCTTGGAAATCATCTAATGCAGAATCCAGGTATCACATCTCCAGGCAGTTGATCAGCTAATCACTTCTTGAATATTTTTAGTGTTTGGGAGCTCACCACCTAACAAGCCAGCCCTGACTATATTATAATTGGGCAGTGTGTATTTTGGGAGAGTTCTGATCATCTGGAGTTCAATTTTACCTCTAAATGAGTCACTAATTTTAGTTTATTCTCCTGGATTAATTACATGGGGATTAGGTAATTCCCGAAGTGATTTTGAATAAAATCATATTCTACAGGCATGTTTGCTGTTCTTAATAATGATTAAAAATAAGTTCCCTAACCAGTTTGGCTCAGAGGATAGAGCATCTACCTGCAGATCGAGGGTCCCAGGTTTGATTCTGATCAAGGGCATGTAGCTTGGTTGTGCGCACATCCCAGGAGGCAGCTGATAGATGTTTCTCTCTCATCGATGTTTCTAACTCTCTCCCCCTCTCCCTTCCTCTCTGTAAAAAATTCAATAAATATGTTAAAAAAAAATAAGTTCCATGAAAAAGGAATGATTTCCCAAGTATGCACTGAGGGAACTGAATTCAAGAACAAGTGAGATGATTTTTAAAAAATTTGGCACCCAAAGCAAAAACAACAAAGGCAAAAATAAACAAATGGGACTACATCAAACTAAAAAGCTCTTGCACAGCAAAGGAAACCATCAACAAAATGAAAGGGCAACATACAGAATCAGAGAAAATATTTTCAAATCACATATCTGATAAGGGGTTAATATCCAAAACACATAAAAAGAACTCATACAACTCAATAGCAACAATCAAACAATTTGATTAAAAAATGGGCAGAAAAACACAATAGTGACTTTTCCAAAGAAGACATCCATGTGGTCAACAGGTACCTGAAAAAATGCTCAACATTACTAATTATCATGGAAATGCAAATCAAAACCACAATGTGATATTATATGCCTATTAGAATGTCTATCATCAACAAGACAAGAGATAAATGTTGGTGAGGATGTGGTGAAAAGGGAATGAACTCTTGTGCATTGTTGTCGGAGATGTAAATTGGTTACAGCAACTATGGCAAACAGTATGGAAAGAGATTAAAAAAATTAAAAATAGAACTATCATATAATCTGGCAATTCCATTTCTGGGTATATATCCAAAGGAAATAACATCACTATGTCAAAGAGATATCTGTACCCCCATGTTCATTGGAGCATTATTTATTTACAGTAGCCAAGATATGGAAACAACCTAAGTGTCCCTTAGTATTCATTGGCATACACACACACACTCTAAAGGCCTGGTGCATGAACTTCATGCAAAGGGGGTGGAGGGTTGTCCCTCAGCCCCACCTACATCCTATCCATTCTGGGGGGATGTCTGACTGCCCGTTTGGGCCCAATCCAGAACTGCTGGCTCCCATCTGCTCACCTGTCTGCCTTCCTGATTGCCCCTAACTGCTTCTGCCTGTCAGCCTGATCACCTCCTAACCACTACCCTGCCAGCCTGATGGATGCCTAACTGCTTCCCTGTCAGCCTGTTTACCCCTAACTGCCCTACACTGTGGGCCTGGTCACCTCCACTGTTCTTCCCTGCAGGCCTAGTCACCCCTAACTGCCCTTCCCTGCAGGCTTGATCACCTCCAACTGCCCTCCCTTGCAGGCCTGGACCCTGCCAAATCCCCCCCACTGCTGGCCATCTTATGGTGGCCATCTTGTGTACACATGGGGGCAGGACCTTTTGACCACATGGGAACAGTCATCTTGTGTGTTGGGGTGACGGTCAATTTGCATATTACTCTTTTATTAGTTAGGATAGAGGCCTGAATGTGTCCTGGATCAGGGTGGGTGTTTCCTTGGGGCATGGGGTGGCCTGAGCAAGGGACCTGTGGTGGTTTTCAGGCTGGCCACCCCCGCAGCAACCCAAGCGGAGGCCCTGGTATCTGGGATTTATTTATTTTCTACAATTGAAACTTTGTAGCCAGGAGCGGAGCCAGGCCTTTGCTGGCATAGCCATTGAAACTTTGTTGCATTAACCTCTGGTGGCCCGCCAGGCTTTGCAGAAAGCTTGGCTTCTTCCATCGCCAGGGGCAACCCAGGCTTCTTTCCTGTGCTTTCTGTTGCTGTAGCCATCTTGGTTGGGTTAATTTGCACACTAGCTCTAATTGACTGGTGGGCATGGCTGGTGGGCGTGGCTTGTGATTGTAGCAGAGGTATGATCAATTTGCATATTACTCTTTTATTAGATAGGATATATATATATCTATACACATATACACATTTATATATGTATATATGTACATATGTATAAACATGTATATATGTATATACTAGAGGCCTGTTGCACAAAATTTGTGCAGGGGGAGGTGGCCTCCCTCAGCCCAGCCTGCCTCTCCAAACTGGGACCCCTTGAGGGATGTCCGATTGCTCATTTAGTCCTGATCCCAAATAGCTATGGTTCAATAAACTACTCCTTCAACTATAGAAAATGAAATTCAATGTGGTAGATCTCCCTTCCTTCCTTCCTTCCTTCCTTCCTTCCTTCCTTCCTTCCTTCCTTCCTTCCTTCTTCCTTCCCTTCCCTTTCCTTTCCTTTCCTTTTCTTTCCTTTCCTTTCCTTTCCTTTCCTTTCCTTTCCTTTCCTTCCTTCCTTTCTTCTTTGCTTTATTCACTCTTTTTTTTTTTCTGTGTATACCTTCCATTTAATGGTAGTCTAATAGAATCTGAAAAGCAGTTGAAACTATATTTACTCAGGAATGTGATACTGCTTCAACTATTCCCAGGACTCTGGACTTTTTGAAAAGATTATAAATGAGGTTATTTTTAACTTTAAACGTAGAATTGAAGATAATGTTCCTAGAAATCAAAATACTAAAGATATGAAATAAGCCTTGAATGACTTACAGTAATTCCGTTTACAACATATAAACAAAAACAAAATCTTAAGTCCTCTAAACCTGAAAGATGACGTTTTAAAATACTTGGGGAATTCTTTATTTTTTTAATCCTAACATTCTTATTTTCTCCCTTTACAATTTCTTAGTAAATTGGGGATAGACTGAATGATAAAATAAAATCTGTTCCTTTTCCTAAAACACTTGTTTACCGTTCTGCACTAGCATGTGCTATATTTTATAATTTACCTATGTGCCTTGGTCTCATTTGGTTGTTGAGTCCTAAAAGACAATAACACAGCCTTATTCATGTTTGTGACTCCTATATTTGAGCTTTCATTTCTGACAGAACAGATAACATGTTTTTAACATATAAATGAAGAGTGTGATTATTAAGGCATAGAAATAAACTACATGTCCTTGATCATGGAGTTAACAACAAGACAACACAATTGTAAATTTGAGTTGAGAGAGATTCAGAAGACAGGATACGTTGACTGATACGAAAAAACATTTAACATTGGAACTGGTCTATAAAAAATAAGGTTGTGTGAAATGATAAGCTTATCATTAAGTAACTCGAGGCCTGTTGCACAAAGAAGAGATTCATGCAATAGATCTTCCTTCCCTTGGCTTGCACCACCAGCTTTCCTCTGGCACCCAGTAGGATCGGGCCTAAACAGGCAGTCAGACATCCCTCTCACAATCCAGGACTGCTGGCTTCCAACTGCTCACCTGCCTGCCTGCCTGCCTGATTGACCCTAACCACTTCTGCCTGACAGCCTGATCACCCCTAACCACTTCCCTGGCATCCTGATTGATGCCTAACTGCTCCCCTGCCAGCCTGTTTTCCCCTAACTGTCCTCCCCTGCAGGCCTACTTCCCCCCAACTGCTCTCCCCTTCAAGCCTGGTCCCTCCCAACTGCCCTCCCCTACTGGCCATCTTGTGGTGACCATCTTGTGTCCACATGGGGCAGGATCTTTGACTACATGGGGGCAGCCATCTTATGTGTTAGAGTGATGGTCAATCTGCATATTACTCTTTTAGATAGGCTAGAGGCCTGGTGCATAGGTGGGGGTCATCTGGTTTGCCCTAAAGGGTATTCCAGATCAGGATAGGGGTTCTCTTGGGGTATGAGGTGGCCTGGGCAAGGGGCCTGTGGTGGCTTGCAGGTTGGCCACGCCCCCCCAGCGACTCAAGTGGAGGCCCTGGTATCTGGGATTTATTTATCTTCTACAATTAAAACTTTGTAGCCTGGAGTGGAGCCAAGCCTCCTGCTTGCTTTGTGCCAGCAGCCATTTCTATTGGCATTTATTTATCTTCTATAATTGAAACTTTGTAGCCTTAAGCAGAGGCCAAGACAGGCCAGAGCTCCAGAAGCTTGGCTTCCTCCATTGCCGGGGGCAACCCTAGCCTCCTGCTCTCTCCAGCTCTATGGCTGCCACCATTTTGGTTGAAATTTATTTATCTTCTATAATTGAAACTTTGTAGCCTTGAGTTACAGCAACTATGGAGGCCTGGGCCTGCAGGGTGTGTGGAAAGCTTGGCTATCTCTATTGCCTGGGAAACTCAAGTCTCCTGCTTGCTCAATGGCCATAGCCATCTTGGTTGGGGTTAATTTGCATACTCACTTCTGATTGGCTTGTGGGTATAGCGGAGTGATGGTTAATTTGCATATTACTCTTTTATTAGGTAGGATTGTATATATATGTATGTATGTGTATGTGTATGTGTATGTGTGTGTATATATATAATATTACCCAGTCATAAATTAGAAGGAAATCTTAACATTTACAACAGCATTGATGAACAGGAGGGCTTTATGCTAAGTGAAATAAGTCAGAGAAAGACATACACTTTGTGATCTCATTTAGGTCTGGAATCTAAGTATACCACAATCAAAGAAACAGAAAATAGATTGCTGGTTGCTAGAGATGGGGGGAGAGGGGAGGAAAAATTGAAGGAAGGTGGGTCCATTTATAAGATAAATAAGTTCTGAGAATGTGATGTACAACATGGTGATTTTAGCTAACAATAATGTCTATTTAAAAGCTGCTAGGAAAGTAGATCTTAAAAGTTCTCATCACAAAAAAACTTAACTGTATGAGGTGATACATGTTAACTAAATGTTAATCATTTCACAATATAAGCATAGTTCAAATCATTTTGTTGTATACCTTAAACTAATACAATGTTATATGTCAGTTATATCTTAATCAAACTGGAATAAAGTAACCAGAAGTCAATAAAGATATCCTTAAATCAGTGATCATGACATACTAATAACCACCATAGATTGTACCTCTTTATGGCTACAGTACTTTCTTATGAAAACCTTTTTTTTTTAAGAACAAGTTAAGAATTCTAATATATAAAAAGCCAGGGGCCGTTATGACTGAAACAACTGGACAGAAGACCATGCAGCAGGCTGCATGGTGCAAGAAAGCCAGCTGGGGGGTTTAGTGAGGGATGACCAAAGACTGAACAGCAGGCTTCATGGGGCGACCAGGTCAGCAGGGTGGGCAGTTGGGGGCAACTAGGTTGGTGGGGAGACAGTTGGGGTGACCTGGACAGCAAGGGGGGGCAGTTAGGGTGATCAGGTCGGAAGGCAGGCAGGTGAGCAGTTAGGAACCAGCGGTCCTGGATTGTGAGAGGGATGTCCAAAACTGGCAGTTGGACATCCCCCGAGGGTTCCTGGATTGGAGAAGGTGCAGGCTGGGCTGGGGGAACCCTGCATTCCCCATGCATAAATTTGTGCATTGTGTCTCTAGTTAGTAATGATGATGACAACAACAACAAAAACAAAACCTAGGCTGCACTGTTTCCTCTGTGCCACCCACTGCTCTAAGTGTTTTATGGATGTGCACTCATTTAATCCTTACTATTTATTATTATCCCCATTTTACATATGAGAAAACTGAGGCATAAGGAAGGTAAATAACTTTCACAAGTTACTTCCACGTAGCTACTTAATGGCAGTGATTGATTTTAAGCCCACTATTTTGACCCAGCGTTTCTGTTCTTATCTATTATGCTGTACTTAGAGTGGCCACATTACCCTTCAAACCAAGCCACTTTTGAGAGTGAAATGAGATGCTAATAATAACTATTCCAGCTATACTACTTCTCAAGTGACAGGCAGGCTGATTAAAACATATTGAACCCAGCCAGTGTGGCTCAGTGGTTGAACATAGATCCAAGAACCAAGAGGTCACAGGTTTGATTCCCAGTCAGAGCATATGCCCAGGTTGTGAGCTCAACAGAGGCAGCTAATCAATTATTCTCTCCCGTCTATGTTTCTCTCTCTCTCCCTCTCCCTTCCTCTATGAAATCAATTAAAATTTATTAATGAAAGAAAACATATTGAAAGTCCTCAATATCACCATGAGAGGCAAATCCATGTTTTCTAGGGCCTGAATGTTATGCATTTTTGAGTGCCCTCTTTCAGAAAAGGAATACAAAACTATGAATACTTACATATCAAAATGAAATGTTTTTGAAGGAGAAAGCAATAGTAAAAAATTAGCAGAAGTGTGGGGTTTCAGGCCCCTTTCTTCTGAGACCTATTTGGGAAATGTACCTGAAGTCCTTGATTGTAAGTTGGCTTCCCTTTCCCGCTGGAACATCCTGTAATTTCCAGATTTCACAGGGAAGGTACAAATCAGCTCCATTAGGTTCATGGGAGACATACCTGTGATCACATATTTAGGTCACTTAGAAAATAAGTTGAGTGCTAACATGTTTGTGGTGCTCATTGATTGATAAGATAAAATAACATTTTAAAACACACATCAAAACGGTCACCACAGACATGTCAGAATGGCCACTTTAGAGTTCTTTAACCCCAGTAAGGCACCATTTAGATCCTCCCAAACCTATAAGAACAGTTTCTGTCCAGGCAGGTGGTGGGGTGAATTACTGTGAATGGGTTGGGTACTGGTTCTAAGTATTTAGTATGGGTTCAGCACTGGCCAGTGTTTTTTTTTTTTTGTGTGTGTGTGTGTTTTTAATGTATTTTATTGATTTTTACCGACAGGAAAGGAGAAGGATAGAGAGAAACATCGATGAGAGAGAAATACCGATCAGCTGCCTCCTGCACACCCCCTACTGGTGATGTGCCCACAACCAAGGCACATGCCCTTGACCAGAATTGAACCTGGGACCCTTTAGTCCAAAGGCCGATGCTCTATCCACTTAGCCAAACCAGTTAGGGCCCAGTGTTGTTTTGATATAATCCTTCTCCCTCTCCCTCTCCCTGTCCATCTCTGCCCCTTCTCCCAGGTCAGAGATGGCTTTATAATCTTCCGAGCCTTAGAACACGTATTTCTGTAAAGAAAACATTGGTGATTCTGCAAGGTCTGGTGTGCCCTTCAGATAGAGGATTCTCATGGTGCCAAATGCATTAGCAACATGAGATTCTCACTAATAAAGGATAAGAAAGGCAAGCGCTCACCACTAAATTGTCCTCTATTTGTGGTCATGTATGTATCTGAATGCTTTCAGAGATATAAGGGGATGCTCCAACCAACTGAGCTGCACAGGCCAGTTGGTTCGAGTGTCATCCTACATACCAGAAGGTTTCAGGTGTGATGCCAGGTCGGGGCACATGTCTGGGTCGCTTGCACATGTGGGAGGCGGCTGATTGATGTGTCTCACATTGATGTTTCCCTCTCTCCCTCTCCCTTCCATCCTAAAAGACAAATTAAAAAACTCCTTATCAAACATCTTAGCATTCTTGTTAATGTTCTCTTGCTGTGCAATGCCAACATCATTCTCATTCCCTTCCTCTTCTCCCATGCTTCCATCTCCTCATACCGGTCTGCATCCCACTGCCCCTTGATCTGCTAAGAAAACCAATGCGTGCGTTTGGGATAGGAAAGGTTTAATAATTTATTTTAAGTTTCTTTTGTCTTTTATTTTATTTTATTTTTTTATGTTTTTTGGTGGTGAGGGTAAGGATAATGGCAAACCTCTTTTGCCTGAATATTTTTTTCTAGGGTCATCCCTACTGGTTGTCCTGTAAAAATAAATATTAGAAAAAAAGTTTCTCCTTTCTGTCCTAATACATTTATTAGATATTAGTCAGGAAGTCTGAAATCCAAAAGTAGCTACTGCTTGTCAGCCCACATGGGTCATTCTATTCTTGTTTGTCTTGTTTAGATTATCCATCCCCTGGGCGAGAGGCCGGGTGGTTTTATTACAGTACCCATCGCTCCATCAACACCATCGAAATTAAAGCAAACACTCTTCTCAAATGGCACTTTGATCACATGTCCCTACGCCCAGACTGCTTAGGACTGGGAGGTTTGAGTTAGCTATGTCACGATTAACATGGACTGGGCCCCAAGTGACAGGGATGTTCTTGAGAAAATTCATTTTATTTTTCTGACACAGGCTGCAGAAGACACATTGAAGCTGTAAAACACAGCTTGGAAATGACTAGACTAATTTTAGAACCCGTTTACACAGCTGCTCCACTGGAAAGCTGACTTTCATCGCAGTTCTTGCCTTTATTTAATTAAAAGTGATCAACAGGGCAGGCTTTGCTACAGCAAAGTCCACAGCAAAACTGCCAGGCGAGTGTGGTTGCTCTCTGACATTCTGCTTTATTAGATGTCAGTTTATAATTAAAAGTTTGAGTGGCAGAGCTCTGAGGACCCGGCAAAATGATTTTGAGGATCTTAATTATTTCCAGCTATCTTCCTAGCAAATAAATATATGAGACTGTGAGATTTCAACATGGAGGGAGCCATTTGGCATTTCCCAAACATTCCCTTTGAAAAATGCAGAAATAGAAAATGCTCTAGGGTTTAGAACCTGAGAGAGGGAAATTCATATTTTGAAAAGCAATTGAAGTCATCCCCTGCAAGGGGAAGGAGGAATATGTTTGAAGCAACAGATATTAGAAGCAAAACAAAGGGAGTCAAATACCCCAGGGAAAGACGTCAGTCTTGCTCATGAAGTTAATTAGAAAAATAAAAGTGCCTTTTCCTTCCAGGTATATTTATTACTTAGGCAGGGTTTTTTTTTTTTTTGTTTGTTTGTTTTTTTTTTTTTTTTTTTAGAAATATCTAGATTTTATTGATAAAAAAAATGGTTTGAGATTTTCCCCCACCCCCCATCTGTGCAAACTAATAAAATAATTCACTGAACTTTGGGAATAACCAAATACTCTTATTATTTATTTACTAGAGGCCCAATTGGGATGGATCAGGGCTGGGCCTATTGGGAGAAGGAGATGGTGGAAAGTTGACCAGCTGGCCCACCCTGATTGGGGTCAATCAGGGCTGAGCTGGCTAGGGGCTGATCAGGGTGGCAGGGGCCCATAGGGGTTGGGGCTGGCCAAGGGTAGAGGCTGTGGGAGTTGGCTGGCCGGCCTTGCCCCCTATTGAGGTAGGGTGGTGATTAGGGGTGAAGCTTGCCAGGGGCAAGGGCTGTGGGCTGATCAGGGTGGTGGGGACCAATCGGGATGTAGCTGGTTGGGGGCAGGGCCTGCAGGAGGTTGGCAGCCCAGCCCCATCCCTGATTGAGCCAGTTCACTGGCTAGTGGGCATCATAGTGATCGGTCATTATGGTTGTTACGGTCGCTGGCTTTATATATATATATATATATAAAGTATATATATATATATACTGTCAACTCATCATGTTGTATGTTTCATTTGTTTAACTTTATTTTTCAATTGCAGTTTAATTTATTTTGTATTACTTTGAGGTGAACAGCATAGTGGGTAGGCAATTATGTACTTTACAAAGTGGTCCCCCCAGTATTTTTAAGTACCCACCTGGCACCGTACATAACAATGTTGGAATGCTCTTTTATTTTTTTGACACCTCGTTGTCCTGAACTGAATCACAATCATCAAAAGTTTTTCTCATAAGGGCTATTTATATGTCTGAAATTTTGCACATCTGAAACTTGGCACTTCAGATGTGAGCCAGTTAAACATTTCTGGAGAACCAACCAACTCAATTGTTAATTTTATTAGCAAATGACATAATATAATAGTTACATGTAATTTATATTCACAAACTCAAGATTACTTGCTATTCACTTAAGATTGCTACTGCAATACTAGCAAATTTTAAAGATCAACTCAAGTTTTATATCACAAAAATTCTGGTAAAAGTGGCAGAGTACATAAACGCAGTACTTACATCCTCCCACAACCACATAAAAAAATACAACTAAACTACACAACAACCATAATTCAGAACCACCTGAAATTTAGCTTAATGGAAGTCCTACAAGTAAATATAAAGAAGATTGATCCAGACTTGTAGGAGGGGCAGAGCCACATAATGGGCTGGTCACACCCCATGTGTGGTGGATGAAAATTGGGAGGGATATCTCAGAGCAAGGACTTCCAGCCCAAGGTTCAAGTGCTAGCAGGGATTGTGGTTGAGGAGATGGAGGGCTGCTGGAGTTCCAAGCAGTTCCTCTTAAAGGGCCCCACTCATGGACTTAGCCTCACTCCCTCTGAGTTCCGGCACTGGGACAGCAGCTCAAAAGGCACCAGGGGCATCCTATATAATATAATGGTAATATGCAAATCAACTGAATGACAGAATGACCAGTTGCTATGATGCACACCGACCACCAGGGGGCAGAAACTCAATGCAGGAGCTGCCCCCTGGTGGTCAGTGCTCTCCCACAGGGAGAGTGGCTGCTCAGCCAGAAGCCCTGAGCTGGGCTCATGGCCGGGCTCAATGGTGGTGGTAGGAGCCTCTTTCTTCCTCTGTGGCAGTGCTAAGAATGTCCAGCTGTTGGGTTAGGCCCACTGCCATGGGAAATGGGCTTAAGCCATCAGTTGGACATCCCCCAAGGGCTCCTGGACTGTGAGAGGGCGAAGGCCAGGCTGAGCACCCCCCTAGCAGTGCATGAATTTCATGCACTGGGCCTCTAGTATAATCAATAATACTCTAATAACTGTGTATGATGTCATGTGGGTACAAGATTTATGAAGATGATCACTTAGTAAGTTATATAATATCTAATCACTGGGGTGTACACCTGAAACTAATATAATATTGTATATCAACTGTAATTGAAAAATATTAAAAAAAAGATTAAAAAAAAGACTTATCCACAAGGCTACAATTGAATCTATGTCAAAGCTATTTTAATGGATCAAAGTTGAGGTTTATGGACTTCATTGCTCCTTTGTTACCTAAAATTATTTAACATAGAGACTGATTAATTGATATGGCAGAAACATTGTAAAGAGAATCACAGCAGACCTGTTTGGTGATTTGGAGTCTTTGCATCCTTGTTCTCTAGATCGAAGTAGGAGCAAGCAAAAAGAAAACGGCCATTTTCTATGCCATCACATTAACAAGTAGCTGAAATGTCTGCAAACTAAATGTGTAAGCCAATGTTCATAAAATATTAAACCATACAAGTTTGCAACAACCGCAAAATGGCCCATTTTTAGAACTGGGAAATTCAAACATGAGAGGTAAATTACATTTTTAAATGAAGTACATGTGGTGTTTGGAGATGACTTTTCTAGCATGCAAGTCCTCCACTAATTAGCTCCCAGGAGGCGAGTGAGAGTTTTTGTTGTTCTTCTGGGCTCAGCTTGAAAAAAGTGAACCAACAAAGTTAGCCACCCACGGGCATTCAAAGTATTGCTTAATATATATATACACACACACACACACACACACACACACACACATACATATACATACATACACACACATATATACACACACACATATACATACATACATATACATACACACACACACATATCCCCCCAAAAGAAGAGAGAATATGCTATAGAGGAGATAAACTATCTTTGGTTTACAAAATATACTTTAAAGAAATATTGTGTTTATTATATCGTCTCCTCCCTAGAATTGTCATCTTTTTAGAACCGTAAAATTAAACAATATATTGTCTTTAAAACAACCCGGCATACCCTTTCACAACGCTTTCGTTTGCGAGTGAGTCCAAGTTCTGCCATGCTTTAGGCCACAAGCTCTGTGAGCCCAGGTGGTGGCAGTATGAAGGTTGAAGAAACTGTTAAACACACTGGCAGAGAGCCTCCTGGCCAACTGCTGGAAAACAATGCCCCTCATCAGAGTCCTGATCCAAATTCTGCATTGTACTGGCCCGCCTGCCTGAGTGCCTCTCATTAGTTTAACTGGTACTTACTATACAGAAAAACAAAGAAGAAATGTCTTCTGTAGTGCGTGTATGAAAGACCAGATCGGGCCTTAAAATTCTTGGCACAAAGTGATAATGCTCGTGTACTTTCCAGCACTCTTTCTTCTTTGTCATTTCTTTCTTGATGCACAGTATGTATTTTTAATTTAGGTTTCCTTGAATGCCATAAAAATAACAGTCAAATCCCTATTGGGATGAGTTAAGCCTTTTTTCTTCTTCCAGTTTTAATGACTTGCATGCATTAGGTCTAGCTCAAGGCTTTGCTTTTGGAAAGCTCTGAACTTTTAAGGTCGGCCCTCTCTTTGTTAAAAAAGGAGATTTCTGGTAGGAGGGAGGTGTCAAAGCTATACTAGCACCACGCTGAGACTTTCTCCTTGACCTTCTTAGAAAAGTTAAAAAAAGAACATTGAAAAGGAAATAACTTTCTTACTTTGAGAGTCTATTATTATTTAATACTTTCTACCAATTCACTTATTACTTCTACTTGTATAGATCTTGAACTTTGAAACATGTTTAACTTAGTTTAATGTTCTTAGTTTTCAAACTAAAAGACAGATTCACCAAGATCACGTATTGGGCAAGTCAACACTGGAACCTGGGTCTCCTCATTCCTCGTCTCTTCCCTGAAATTAAAACAACAGAAAACTGAGATGAATTTTACAGTTCGCCTGTCAATTTAGGGCACATCTGAACTCTCTTGTAACTGGTTATGGATGATGCTTGGTAAGGGAGCAACTGATCATTGCTTTCTTGCCTTCTTTCAGTGGATTTACTATACTTTTTAGCACCCGTTTGCTTATTTGTATATGCTTATTTGTATTTAAACATAGAATATGTAGAATTTGAATTTTGGAAGTTCTTGAAATTAGGAGACTGAATTCAGCTCAACAAATCAGCAATAAGGATAAGTATGATACCTTCCTCCCTGCTGCCTCCCTACACTGCCAATAGGAAGTGCTGAACACCTGGAGCTCTGCTATTACCCTGGGAATGGTTCATTTTGACCTTGTCACAGTCTATCTGTTTGCTATTCCTAGTACAGTACCTCTTCTCAAATATTACATTATGAAGCAAATATTATATTATGCTCTTTGAAATTAAAGCTAAAGTAGGGCTTAGGACTACATGGAAGCAATACACTCGGGAAAGAGAGGGCCACCAGGCACATTACTGTGTTCTCTGAGACACATTTCATCCTATTTTTCTTAAGGTGTTTTACTCCTTGCTTCTTACTGAGAAAGAAAAATGCTGCACAGTAGCCCAAAGAGGATGACTTTAAGATCACTTTTGAGTTTTAGGTGTTTTTTTTTTTTCTGGAAAAATGTATTATTCTATTTAGGCTTTGTTGTTATTGTTACTTTCATTGTTCTTGTTTTGAGTTCACTTGTTTTATTGATGTTGCAAACTCATTTTTAAATGTGTGTATTTTCTTTCATTTTTTCTAGTGAATTTGAGATTAATGTCAAATAAGTAGTAAGTCAGAAGGCTTTTAATATGTTTAGTATTTGTATTAGCTTTATATTGCCACTCTGAAAGGTTACCATAAACTTAGTGTGTTAAAGCAACACAAATATATTGTCTTACATTTCTGGAGGTCATAAGTCTGATACAGGTGGCACTGGCTAAAATTAAGATGTCAGCAGAAAAAAAGAAAGAAGATATCAGCAGAGCTGTGTTTCCTTCTGAGGCTGTAGATGAGAATCCATTCCTTTGCCTTTTACTCCTTCTGGAGACTCCGCATTCCTTGGCTTGTGGCCTTCCTCCTCTATCTCCAAAGCCTCTAATTGCTGGTGAGTCTTTCTCTGACACCAGTCCTTCTTCCTTGTTCTTCCACTTTTAAGGCCTACTATGGTTATGTTGGTCCCACCTGGATAATCCAGGACACTCACTAAAGATCAGTTGATTAACAAATTTAATTGTATCAATAACCTTAATTTTCATTTGCCAATTAATGTTATGTAGTTATAGTTTTAACAATGTGGACATCTTTGAGGGGCCATTATTCTGCTATTGCAGCCTTTTTCGTCATACTTTTTATACTTTTAAAATAAAAGTGAATCTTAAACAAAATGTTGTTTGTAAGGTGACTATAATAAATTCATTTAAAAATCAAATATACCTCATTATACAAGTTAACATGTTCTGTGTGTGTATTTGTATTTTGAAGGTTTGATTTAGTATGAAGTCTGATTTTTCACAATAGAATGGCATCATGGTATCATTAAAAGTTTTTTTCCAACTGGCTCTTCATTCTTAATCTTTTTTATGCTGTTTGTATTTGGATGTGAAGTTTGAAAACTATTAGTCACCTCTTTGGTAGATGGATTTGTGAAGTTTGGTTATGATGTGCTTCTCAATCCATTGGTCTTTCCTTCTCTCCCCCCGTCCATTCATACCATATCATTCCTGTGTTTCCTTCGAAGTTTTCCCTGTAATTACTGATACAAATCAACCCTAGCACTTCCAATAGAGGTCTCAGATCCTCAGTCAGAGACAGAAGACTATATTCTAGTTTGGATTTTCTTGTAATCTGGATTGGCTTAATCTAAAAAGATTCCCAGATTCTGACCTTGGCTGGTGTGGCTCAATTGTCTGAGTGTCATCCCATGCACAGAGAGGTCAATGGTTTGATTTCCAGTCAGGTCAGACGTCTGGGTTGTTGGCTTGATCCCCAGTAGGGGGCATGCAGGAGGCAGCCGGTAGATAGTTCTCTCATCCATGTTTCTTTCTTTCCTCTTTCTTCCTCTATCTCTTTAAAAAATTAAATTAAAACATTTTTTTTTGTAAAAAGATTCCCAGATTCTGAATTCATTTATTATATCAACAGGTATTACAATTAGGCACTTATTGTGTGCAAAAGAGCTTTTAAAGAAGTCAGACATGTTAGCTATAGTTTCTGTTCTCAGTATTAGAGAGGCAAGATGAAGAAATTAAACCAGCATAAGAATAATGTATTAATGCAGATTGACAAGACAGGAAATGTCACGGGCAGCACATGATCAATGATTAATTGGCAAATCAGTGGAATAGGAAATAAGTATAATGAGTTCTGAGAAAGTAGAACTCTCTTTGTGCTTTGTGTACCCCATGCCCATACATTACTCATTGCCACTTAATTAACTCCATCAAGCATGCTCCCAAAGCCTCAGCAATTCTCCACCTCATCATTAGCCTGTCCTTGTAAAAAGAAAATATCTTCTTGGTACCAGATGCAAGCACCCTTACCAAGCTTATGCCCATATTTGGAGGAATTGTAACTATTTTCAGATATTGGGGATTAGTTGGATCATTTGTAAGAGGTGGTCAGCATAAAGCACTCAGCAAATATTTATTAAAATGAAATATTAACTCAGCTCTTATTTTTTCCAAGTTGATAGACACTTCTTTAATTTTCTTCTATACATTATTTTAATCTTTTCATGACTTCATTTATTTTGGGGAGATATTTAAGTTTTTATATGCATTACTCAATTTAAAATCAGTGATAGATTTAATTTACACAGTGTTTTCTGGTCATTAATGACTATTTAAATAAAATCCAGCCTGATATCTTAACTAATATTTTCTGTTGAAGGAGTACTTGGATTATTTTCATTTATCCAAAACCTTGATTTATATTTATTCATAATGTTGTTTTTATTTCTGTATGAAGGGTGTCATTTGAGATTAATTATATAATTTTAGCACCTACAGAATTTAAAATTATAGAAGACTGTATTTTTAAAAAGACTTTTTTTTTTGCCTTGTTAGCTCAAGATGAAAGAGTAGAGTTTTTAAACCATAGCCTTTGTTCATATTTACCTCTAGAACTATCCTCTGGTAATTGTGTTTTTCTTAGATATATATTGCTTTTGAAAGTTTTAATTGGTCTCTTTTTATATTGAAAAAGATTTTCTATAGAATAATCCAGTTTAATTATAAGGCTCTAACTTCTTGCCTCACTAACACAGATATTTTCTTTCCATTACTTGTAATTGAATTTTATAACAATAGTGATAACTCAGTGTTTTTTTGTTCTTGTTGTTTGTTTGTTTGTTTTGCATATGTGATCTTTGCAGTAATCTGCTGAGATGCTGGAGTAAGAAAATGTAGAAAGAGCAACTGGTTGTTGACCTGCAGCTACATCTTGTGAACCAGTGGGGGCAGATGAAGTGGGTGATGATATGATTTCCTGTCTATGAATCTTCCTTCATCATCACAACATATCTCTGTTTGATCCTTCCCTCCTGTTATAGGTGTCTCTCTTTCTCCATTATTCCAATCTCAGTAAGATTAAACTACTTGATCAATAGAATGTGTTTTAGCTGGCAGCAGATAACTCAGAATTCTTTTTTCTCTTTTATATTATTATTAGGGGCTTGGCTCACAAAATTCGTGTGTGGTTATGCTCCCTAGGCCTGGCCTGCAATCAGGGGCCATCTTCCCCAGCTGCCAGCAGTTGACCCTGCCCCTAACCACCATCTACCCACCCTCTGTGTGTGGGGTGACTGATGGGGCGGGGGCCTTTGCCTGGCACTACCCGCATCCCCCGCCACCCCGCTGCGGTTCCCCATTTGCCCTTGGCAATGTGAGTATGCTGGCCAGGGGAAGGAATGAGAGGTGGTCAGTGTACCTCATAGTGACTGGTCGAGTGATCATTCTGGTAATTCCACTGTTAGGGTCAATTTGCATATTACCCTTTTATTATATAGGATTAGTATGCAGGCAAGTGTGAGTTCTAATCTCAATTGTCCCGCCATGAACAAGTTACTTACTAGTAAGTTATTTCTATGTTGTACAAAAAAAAAAATCACTGTGACAGAGACCACTTTATAGAGAGCATTATATTCATACCCACATATGTGTATTATAAAGGAAGAGTGACTTGGCCTGGAGGAAGGTGACTTGGTCTGCTAGAGACTGGCTAGGTGCTCACCAGATCCCTTTTCCTCGTTTTTCTTCTGCTGAACTACATTTTCCAGTCTCCTTTGTTGTGACTAAACAATAGCAGAAATGGAATTGATGGTTGACACTTCAATGGTTATAAACTTCCTATATGTGATCCTCCATAATCTCTTCCTGTGGACACAAGATATTGACACCTGGAGTGATCCTGGAAGCTGTGGTGTTGCAGGTGGCAGAGACACAGCATGAAGGGATCCTGGGTTTCTGAATCACTGCCTGGAGGAAAGTTCCCTGCTGCTCTGGAACGGTATATGTCTTATTGACAGAAATAAGACATGCACTTTTCTTGCATTAGAATATTTGTTCATTTTGTTATAGCAGCTACAATTAACTGATACACTTGGGTCTGCCGAAGTTACTTCTCTAGGCCTTAATTTCCTTTTTTTTAAATAAAATGAATGAGTTTGCCATATTGGCCTCCTTGATCTTCCCAAACATACTGAATGCTCAGGCTTCTTCACTTGCTATTTCTTTGCCTGAAAATTCTTTCCTCAGAAACTCACATGGCTTATATCCTCAATTGTCAGTTTAGCCTAAATATAACCTTATCATTAGTCCTCCCTGCTACTCTAAGTATAATAATATTTCCTGTTTCCCATCACTCTTTTTTCCACTTATTTTTCTCTAGTTTTCTTAATAACACAAATACTAATTTATTTATTTGGCTCACAATAAAATATTTGTTGAAGAATTGTGTGAATAAAATGCTCTCTAAGGTGCCAAACAACTATAAAAGATTATGTCCCTTAAATTTGAGAACTTATAATCCAAGAGAAAAAATAAAACATTAAAAAAAGTCACAAATTTTATATACACAAAAAGGGCCCTCACCAGTTTGTTTCTGTGGTTGGAGTGTTGGCCTGAGGACTGAAGGGATGTCAGTTCAATTCAACTAATCAATGTGTCTCTCTCACATAAATGTTTTTATCCCTGTCTCTATCCTCCCTTACATTCTGTCAAAAGAAAAAAAATCAAGGAAAAAATATCCTTGGGTGAGGATTAATAAGAACAATAACAAATACACAAAAGGAATGTAAATTTTGTCAACATTATATTGCCAAATATGAAAGTAATATAGAAATTCTAATAATCATTGAGTACTTATTAAGTATTATATAATAAAGTTTTCAAAACATTTAAAAAATATATATATTTTATTGATTTTTCACAGAGAGGAAGGGAGAGGGACAGAGAGCTAGAAACATCGATGAGAGAGAAACATCCATCAGCTGCCTCCTGCACACTACCCACTGGGGATGTGCCTGCAACCAAGGTACATGCCCTTGACTGGAATCGAATCTGGGACCTTTCAGTATGCAGACTGACGCTCTATCCACTGAGCCAAACAGTTTTGACTCAAAACATTTTATTGATGACTTTGCAAAGTAAGTATTATCTTACTCACTTTATAGATGAGGAAACAGGTTAATAAGGCCGAAATAGAAGCTTCATGAGAGTAGGATTACTTCTTATTCACTGTTGTATTTCTGGCATCTATCAAATCTCTGACAGATTGCAAGAAACAATTTTTTTTTTTTTGTACAACATAGTAATGACTTACTAGTAAGTACCTTGTTCATGGTGGGACAATTGAGGTTATAACCCACACCTGCCTGAATACAAAGTCTGTGTTTTTTTACTATCTGAAAATAAGTATGTGGCACGCTGATCCCCTTCCTGACTCTGGGCGGTTGCTTTTGCTGTTCCCTCTGAAGAAAGGCTGTTCCCTTAGTAATAACATGTATGAGTTATTTCCACGTTTCCGGTCTCAGCCCAGCCATCACCGCAATGGAGAGGCTTTCCCCAACCAGTTGGTTGGAAGTAGCCCTCTCCATTGACTCTATGCATCACCTGCTTGTTGCCTTCATTGCCTTCATAGCACTATATAAAATTATCACTGTATAAGATTACCTTGTTTATTGGTTTACTTTTAAATTTGTCTATATAGCTAGGATGTGAGCTCCATGAATGTAGAGATTTTCTCTGTCTTTACTCTGTCCATGGAGCCTGATACATAGTAAGGACTCAAGAAATACTTTTAAATAAATCAATGAATCATTAATAATTTGATCAATGTTGCCATTCTCTAGTCCCATGCTTATGGCAGACATTACTAATTGATAATGTCACTCTCTCGATAAATTCAAACTCATACTAAAAAAAGTTTTGTTATCTAACCTTCTAGGCACTTGGTACTCTAAGTGTAACTCAGTGATCAATAATCTCACCATCATCTGAGAGCTTGTGAGAAACGTAGATTCTCAGGTCCCACCCAGAATACTATATGAGAATCTGCATTTTAACAAGACCCTCAGATGGTTCCTGTGCTATATCAATGTATGGGAAACATGACTCTAGGAATATAGATACTAATATTAAATCCATTAGACTTGGCAAATAAAAGGAGCCCTTTTTATCACCTTTGTGTGCTTCTCTATTGTTCTCATACAGAGCTAGGGCCCCATCTTTGGAGCTGTTATATATTATCTGGATTGATTAAGTCTGTGGAAATAGTTCATAAAAAAGATGAGCTTCAAGTGTTTAGAAAACAACCAATGGATTTGAGTTGCTGAAAATGTGGAGAGAAGTGCTATGGGTCAAAGAAAATTGAATAAGTATGCTTGGATCAGCTAACCATGGGAATAGAAGAACATCTATGTGTAGAGTTGGAAGGATACTTGGTTCATAGCAGTGAACTGAATGGATGTTGGAGGAAGAAAAGTAAAAATAGTGGCAGAGGAAATGAATGATGTTAACATTAAAGGGGCACAGGGGCAGAACAAGGCTAGATGGAAGAAAAAAAAATCTGCTAGGGGAATTTGAATTTGATAAGGAGAAAATCCTGACTGTTTTTAGAGAAAATAATGATACTCAATAGTGAGGACACGGATTATAATATGAGAAGTTGTAAAATTAAAGGCTCTAACAAAGAAGAAGCTGATGAAGAAATGGATCATGAATATAGATCATGTATTCATCAAGTTAAAGGAATCATAGGGAGAAGAGAGTGTAGCTGGAAAGATAATGGGTTTCAGAATTAGACCTGGGGAACTAGGGTCCTTGCCCTGAGCTCTGCATCAAAGAGGGCCTACCTTGTGTCCTCTGGGCATGCCCTTTCCCATGAGATGAAACGTCAAGTAACAAAGGAAACACCCACATAGAGTCTCTGGTCCCTTTTTTAGAGCACGGTTCTACAAGCTAGATTGCAGAAGCCCCTATATAAATGATGGAAGGCAATTTCCAGTGCCTTCTGGTCTAAAATCTTGAGGGCAGGACTGAGTAACTAGTATGCACATGTCTAATCCCAAGAGGTGTACAATGTGGGTATTTTGGTTCAGGAGGTAAGGGTGTTGCACCTGTCTTCTGGGTTGTCCACACACACGCATATGGGGCCCCACATTGTTGAAAGAGATGGTATGTGAAGAGTGAGGGCCAGGTCAAGGGTTAGGGGTGGCAGGTTCCAAAGGCATTATAGCCCTGGGCCTGGTATTAGACTCAAAGCAGTGTTGTTGCTCAGCTATATATTCCAAAATTTTTGCCCTCCCCCCCAACCCTTAGAGAACAAGATGTCTTAATAACATAGATTTAACTAATTTTATTTGAATCTTCAATTAAGGAAATTGAATGATATACTGTCGGATGCAATATATTTACTAATTCTTCAAACTTTCAGAAGGCACCAATATTTGTACTTTCAGTGCAGATGTGAGATTAATCAGAGTGCTACATAGGGAGAAATATAGATTAGACTCAGCCTCTATTTTAATGCACTTCCATTTTTAGAAAAGATCTTTTATCATGAGAGCCATTCCTACTATACTAAAATTAACCACCATGTGATTGTAGCATTTACAGTAACATCATGCTTGCATCTGGCATCTGTGTTTGTCTCCTTGTTAATTCCTCAGCCTTTCCATTTACTTTTCATGTTCACAAAGGTTAATTGACATCGACTACTGTTTATATGAGGAATTCCTTGGTGAGTCTTCGTGGTGGCCACTTTGCCATGCTTTAGTTCAGTTGAGCAAGAACTTTGATAGTCTGTCCATACAGCTCTCTGTAATTGAAGTATACTACCCCCGATTGGGCTGGATTGTTAGGCATGACGGGGATGTTTGATTTTCTTTAATAGGGCTTAATCCTTCACACACTGACTTCCTCCTAAGTTTCTTATAGGTACTTTCTCCTTTCACAAAGACATTATGGTGATGAAACAGTAATGATTTTCTATGATGCTCTCATGCCTTGCGCTGAGGTAGGGCAAAAAGACCTCAATGCATTTGTATACTGCAAATTAGCATATGTGTTGTTTTTTGTATATTAACACTATGAAGTAGGCAGGGCTGACATGATCCTGTGACACTGATGGGAGATCTGAGGCTGAGATCACAATGCCAGGAAATGGAGCAGCAACGGAGACCCTGGGTCCTCTAACTCCTGATCCTGTGCTTGTCCCTTACAAAGATGGCACATGGACCCATCTCCTTTGGCATGAGAATCACCCATCTCCTTTGGCATGAGAATCACATTGCAGAAGCCCCCTGTTCTGTGTACTCTGAGAATCATAGATGCCACTTATTGATTCTGTATTGGTAATTGATTCCTGGTTATCTACTTTCCATGTCTTGGATTTCCGTAGGTGGTGCTTGCACATTGTTTTCATTTTCGTTTATTGGCGGGCCTTTCAAAGCTTGAGAGTATTGTCATTTGCTGTTGTTAAAGATTATAATGTATTTCCCTTGTAGTAAAATATGTAACAATAAATATAGAGTTATCTTATATAATAAAATCCTAATATGCTAAGTGCCTGGTTGAATAGTCTGCTATTCAACCAATCAAAGTGTAATATGCTAATGATATGCTAAGGCTGCTCAACCACTTGCTATGACGTGCACTGAACACCAGGGGGCAGTTGACTGATTGATCAGTCACTAGGATATGGCCAATGGGGACTGAGCAAGATGGGCCAGACATGCCCTGGAGCCTTCCTGTTGTCCCTCTCGGAAGGCCAACCTCCTGTGTCTCTCCCTGGCCCCGATCATGCACCATGGGGTCCCTCAGCCTGGCCTACACCCTCTCACAATCTAAGGGGATGTCAGAAAGCCAGCTTTGGTCATATCCCACAGACCAGGCCGAGGGAACCCACTGGTGCATGAATTTGTGCACTGGGCCTCTAACTCATGATTTTATATTTACTATTACAAGCTGAAATTGATGTAGAAAACTAGATTGGGGGTGATTTAGCCTAATTGTTTGATGGTTTCATAGTTAGGATTGAGATATCTGTCCAGCATGGTATCTCTCATAAAACCTCCTTATCCTTTGCCCTTTGGATCTGGAGAAATGACATTTGTAATGTCAGGGAAATGGGACTCATACCACCACCCCATGTTCCTATTTCATGTCCACAGGCCCAGGATTGGTGCCCATGCCACACATTGGCTAAGGCTCTACACAAGCCGCTGGCAGCCTCTCTCTCAGCTGTCTTAGTAAGGCACACCTGTGGTTGCCGGACTATGAAGTGCCACAGCCTCTGGGGATGGGAACACCAGAAGTTTCTGAGCTTCTGGCCCTGCTGCCTGAGGTTATCTGCCAGCTCCTACCAGGTATTCCACTCTCTATTTAACAGTACCTACGAACCCCAGGAGGGCCTGAAATGGGCACAAGTCACCCCTGCCCACACCAATGTGGTGGTAGGACTTTCGGGTTCATTGAAGAAGCAGGTGGCTTTGGAGCTCACTTTATTGTAGCCCCTGACTAGCTTGATGAATGGGGATTATCAGGGACTTTCTAAACTGCAAGTATTCTATCTAATAAAAGAGTAATATGCAAATTGACCATACCTCCACTATGCCACCAGCCACACCCAACAGCCAATTAGAAGTGAGTATGGAAATTAACCCCATCCAAGATGGCTATGGCCACAGAGAGAGCAGAAGGGAGGCTTGGATCCTGGCAATGGAGGAAGCTAAGCTTTCTGTACACCCTGGCCAGCCCAGGTCTCTGGTCCAGGCTACAAAGTTTCAATTGTAGAAGATAAATAAATGCTAGATTCTAGGGCCTCTGCTTGGATAACTTGGGGGCATGGCTGGCCTGCAAACCAACACAGGCCCCTAGCCCAGGCTACCCCACACCCCAAAGGAACTCCCACCCTGATCCAGGACACCCTTCAGGGCAAATCAGCTGGCCCTCACCCATGCACCAGGCCTCTATTCTATCTAATATAAGAGTAATATGCAGATTGACTATCACTCCAACACACAAAATGGCTGCTCCCCATGTGGTCAAAGATCCTGCCCCCATGTGGACACAAGATGGCTACCACAAGATAGCCAGCAGGGGAGGAAAGTTGAGAGGGACCAGGCCTGCAAGGGAGGGCATTTATGGATGATCAGGCCAGCAGGGGAGGGCTCTTGGCAGGGACTAGGCCTGCAAGGGAGGGCAGTTGGGGGCAATCAAGCCTGCAGGGAATGGCAGTTAAGAATGACCAGGCCAGCAGAGGAGGGAAGTTGGGGGTGACTGGGCCTGCAGGGAAGGGCAGTTAAGGGCAAACAGGCTGGCAGGAGAGTAGTTGGGGTGATCAGGTTGGCAGGCAGAAGTAGTTAGGGACAATCAGGAAGGCAGGCAGGTGAGCAGTTGGGAGCCAGCAGTCCTGGATTGTGAGAGGGATGCCCAACTGCCCTAAGGGATCGGGCCTAAACAGGCAGTTGGACATCCCTCGAGGAGTCCCATATTGGAGAGGGTGCAGGCTGGGCTGAGGGACAACCCTTTGCCCCACCCCCGTGCATGAATTTCGTGCATGGGGCCTCTAGTGAATTTATGAAAACAAAAGAAAACTTGTGAGTGGAATAATCTTGCCAAACTGCCAGATATGCTATTGAGGCCTCATTTTATTTTACATTTCTTTACCAGTGAGTGGCATAGAATTGCAGTATCCCACATGGTCTGTTTCTCTGAGGTCTGTGCTAGACATTTGCTGACCAGCGCTTGGAGAAGTTGAATTCTTATCTAATGCTGTTTGCAAGGAAGTCTTGTAGATAAAGCCTTTTGAATCAAAGGGAATCATCAGGGAAAACAAAAGATACTATCCTGCCCTCAAGAGACCGGCCTTTGTGTTGTTCCCCTAACTGTCTGCTTTAAATATATAAATGGTTTAAGTAGCTGAAGTGCATTCGTCTTCCTATCTCTGTCTTCATAATGCAGGCTGAGCATTACACGTGTACAGATGTGTGCACACATGTACATGTACACACACATCCATCCTGCAGTCTGGTTCCTTTGAGGGTTCATTCCATGTCACTTTTTATCACTCATCACAATATATGAAATCTCTGTTATGAAATGTTCTGTCTCCAAAAACAGATATTGCTTCTCTTTTAGAAAAATATTCTTGGTTGGGTCCCTGAACTTTAATTAAAATCCAGGGTGCTCTTTTAAAAAAGCTTATTACATTTCAGACAGCTTGGATGTAAAACAGTGAGGCCAGGAACCAGAACGTTTTGCCGGTGGGATGGAAGGGATGATGAGGACAGATCAAAGGCTGCCTGGGCTAGTTATCCCCTGAGACAGCTCCTAGGGAGAAACCTGTCACTTAATGAGGGCCAGCCATTAGCCCCGAGTCTCCGGTTTGAAGATAATTATCAGAAACAGTCACAGATTTTCTCCCATTTGTGCTCTTGACATTGTCTGGGCTGTTGTAAACAAAAAACCAAAAAGATTTATCATGAACTAATTAGTTAGTTTATTTATATTTTGTTATGGAGAGAATGTTTGTGTCGCTTCAAAATTCATATTATTGAAACCTTAACCCTCAATATGATGGTATTTGGAGGTGAGACCTTTGGGAGATGAAGTCATGAAGATGGAGCCCCATAATGGGATTAGTATCCTAGTAAGAAGAGGAAGAGCTTCCTCTGTCTGCTATGTGAACAATGAGTGAGAAGGTGGCTATAGACAAGCCAGGAAGAGGGCCCTCACCAGGAACCAAATCTGCCAGCACCTTGATCTCAGGCTTCTCTGCCGCCAGAACATGAGAAACAAGTGTCTATTGTTTTAGCCACCCAGGCTGTGGTTTTTTGCCATGGTAACCTGAGATAACTAAGACATATATTTTAGTTATTCATGGAACTTACTTAACTTTCGTGTCCCTCATTGGGCTGTGAGCCACATGAGGGCTGGAGCCACCTATCTTGTCCTCTGCTGTGTCCCTGGTACCTGAGTAGGAATGTGGGAGTGGTAGGGGCTCAATAAAAACATGTGGAATGGATGCAGAGACACATGGCATAGTGGGTATGAGGGATATGAAAATGATTAAGACCTAGATTTTATCCTCACAGGCTAATGGGGGTATTGAAGGCATTTGGACACTTAAAAAAAATGTTTTCATTGATCTTTAGAAAGAGAGAGAAATGAGAGGGATAGAAAGATGGAAACATTGATGAGAAAGAATCATTGATTAGCTACCTCCCACACACCCCCCTACTGGGGATCAAACCTGCAACTCAAGTATGTGTCCTGATTGGGAATCAAACCATTGACCTCCTGGTTTATAGGTTGATGCTCAACCACTGAGCAACAGCAGCCGAGCATTTGAGAACTTTTGATTATTATAATTTGAATTCCTATTTCTTGAGTAACTAATTTTGTGCCAGTCTGTGCTGACAGTCAAGGAGGGGTAGGGTGGTATGTCAATAGTCTTAGTTTTTTTTTTTTTTTAAGAGCACCCTGGATTTTAATTAAAGTTCCACCAAGAATATTTTTCTAAAAGAGAAGCAACATCTACTTTTGGAGACAGAACATTTCATAACAGATTTTCACTCCCCCCAAATAACTTGATAAGGTAGGGAATTGAAATGGCTTATTCAAAGACATGTGGCCACTGCGTAGAGAATCCTGTCTACATACTCAGGTCTGTCTGTCTCAATTCTCTCTGCAGTGCTTCAAGGTTGAGCTTTCCTGTTTTTTTTTAACTGAGAACTAGAGATAGAAAACATTTGTTAATTAGTGGAGTTAGTACATGAAAAAGTTTATCTTTCAGTTGGTTGCATGAACTTTGTCTTTAAAAGATCTGCGAAGGTTAGAGTCTTCTTGAGCGAGTGACAGTGCGGCTGAGCTCAGAGCAGTCAGTGGGGAAGTCTGGGGGAGCTTCCCCTCTGAACTACTTGTATTGTCCCCTTGGTTGGCCTATGAGACACAGAGAGAGTCTGTACTGACAGACAAGGAGGGGTGGAGGGATATGGCCATCGTCTCCTTTATACCTCTGTGGAGTGGCATGGGACACCATGAAAGATTAGAACTGGAGCCTAGAGGGGCTGTTCTTCCTCCTCAGGCTCTCACACTTACCAGTATTTGAAGAGGATTGGCCATGGAGGCTGCGGGTTGGGTGGCAGTCTGGCCTTTGGCTCTGTGACCACTCTGCTTGAAGTTTCCAGAACCTGTCACTCATTAGGGTTCCTTTGGGACTGGAGCTGAAGCCATTGCTGAAGCAAAGGAGGGAGGGAGTTGACAGATAACAGGCTTGTTCTCATGCCCTGAGTTCTTCAGTGGCCCTCCACGTGGAAAAGTGGAGAAGGATAAGCTTAGGATGCTAGGTCCCTAGTTCTCTGGCTGCAGCTTCACCCTCTTGAGATTCTATTTGCTGACCAGGTACCATTAAGCAGTAAGATAGCAGAAGTCAGGGATTTTTAGTTCTGACCTTGGGATTGTGCTTGTGTAGGTGCCAACAGCACAGAGCGGGCTTCCTCAGAGAGCGCACTGCCTGCCCTATCCTGTCATTGTATAGATAAGGAAACAGCCCAGATAAGTTATATAAATGAACCAAAAAGCTACCTTTTCTCTTCAGAATCTTGCAGACCCAGCCTGTGGGTCACACTGAGTAGGTATGGGCCTCTGCCATGGTCCCACAATCAGCAGAGACCCAGATGTGCAAGTCAGCTTGAGTAGCTGTGTAGCTTGAGCCCACCTGCAGCAGTGGGTGGTGAGCCCTCCTCTCCATGGTTAGAGGGCTTCCAACATTCCCTTAGAATTGCAGTTCCTCCTGTGGAGTGAAGCAAGAGCCCTAGGCTCACCTGAGGAGATTTTTCAAAACAGGTGCAAATTCTGCTTCACCTCCCCCAAAGTGAATCCAAAGTGGAAGAAGAGGTGGCAGTGGGTGTGGGTATGTGTAAGTAATCCTGATAGGCCCACCCCTTCCTGAGACCTGTTGTGGTACCCTTGAACAATGGGAAGCTTCTTGAGGGAGGGTCTCATCTTAAGTGTCCTTGTGGTCTCCATAACATTAAGGTGGAGGATCGACTTCTCTGGATGTTTGTTGAACAGATGAAGCAGATGGCAGTGGAGAGATGAGGAAAAAATCTCCCAGATACAAAAGACTGGGTACTGGAACGTGAGGAGGCCTGGAGGCTGCTCAGTCAATACGTGTTCATTGAGCATGCCTGGCCATCTTTAGCGGTCTTGCCATCGACCCTCCATCAATAAACATAAACATTGTTCTGCCCTTGACTTCAAGAGTTAAAATAATAAATAGCTTAATTGGTCATTATTAATTCCACTTTGAATTTATTATAGATAAATGTGGCTTTGCAAAGAATCACTCCCACACTCATCCCAGACATTTTATCCTGAATTCTGAGCCTCCCAAAGGTGTATGTGTGTAGTAAAACAAATAAAATCTGCCTCCCACCTCCACTCTCCCATCAATAGCATGTTTGCTATTGAATTCAGGCAAATGGCCATCTGCAAGGTTGGATGAGTAGTTAAGCCATGCAGGCACAATGCAACATGACAACATTTTTCATGGTTATATTGTCCTTTCCCTCATTACATTTGAATATATATTGCCAGTGTGCGATGCATCCAAGCTCGCTCTCTGTTCGTCAGCTGAGGAATTCTTCAGGCAAGGTGAAGTCCACGTGTGCTCCCCAGAAATTGCTAGCCTGTTTGTAAGCCCAGACAGAATCACAGCTATTGTCTGTGAGAACTTAATTTGCCAAAGCTCTTTTCTCCCTTCCCTTAATTATGTATATATTTATAGACTTGAACCACCTGCCTGCTCAGTGCTCGCGTGTAACCATTTCTCTTATATGCCACTGAATGGCTCAGGGATCTTCCTTTATACTTGCTTTGCTTCATACTCCACATTTAAATATATATGTACTCAGCTCAGCTTCTGAGTATTTAAAACGTTTTTGCTCCACTTCCTTGAAAAGCTGTGAACAAGCCTTTTAGCATTTTTTTTTTTTCTGGACCAAACAGTACTGGTTTTACACAAGAAATGAGAACTCTGTAAGTAAATCTATGTTTTTATATGACTAAAGTGCATTGTAAAGACAAGCAATAAATCCAGTTTTTACATAAAAGGAATTAGATTTTCTAGCTTACCTCTGCACTGGGATTAATAAAATGTGCAACAAATAGCTAATGGAATGATCCATTTGAAGTTTGTAAAGGCATCTTGGGAAGCTGGCTGGAGTAGCCTTTTGATTTTTTCAAAAGAGGATGCCTGTTAATTTTTTGATCCAGTCTTGCTCCTGAGTGACTGTTTCAAAATGAACTGAGAGACTGTTACCTGCCCATTTCTGCATGACTGAGCAAATTCACGTGGAAATTCAAGTTTCTCTTCATTTCCATCACTATGCGTCTCCAAATTACAGAGAATTCATTCCTGAGCTGGAGAGGTGCCAGAAGTTTCTCATCTAGCTGTCTGTGGGCTGCCTTTTTCTTTCCCCTCTTTGAGGCTTTCTGATGCCTAGAGTGAGCTCAACTCAAAGGTTTCCAGCCTCACACTCGCCTCATATTCCCCCACAGACTCAGCGAGCTCTGTGATTCTGAGGAATACCGTGTGCCAGCATCTGACTCACAGTCTGCTTTTACCTGCAGGTGTTCCAGAAACTTCAAAATGCGTCTGGTAATGTATTTGCTCCTCTAAACATGTCACTTTGGCATGCATTATATGCAGCTGCTTCTTAATTTTTTAAAAATCTGTCTTCTGAATTGTATGCATGCTTAAAAAAATGTCAAAGGGGGCTTATAGAACAGTGTAAGCTTAATTACTGGTCTATGTGTGTGTGCATGTGTGTGTCCTTGTTAATGTAGGCATGTTTGCATAAATATGTGTTATTTAGGTATACATGTATCTGTGCAGGCAGATATCATTGAAGGAATCTCATTGAGAGCACTACTTTTTATGTACATCCAGGTTTTTTAGTCAGATCTGTAAGCATCTTACACAGCAGCAAGTAGAGGAAAAATATATTTTTCATCCCCATGCAAGCGGCATGTTTTAGGCATCTATTTGAAAAACCCTCCTTTCTTTCTTAAGAAAAAAAAAAGGTGAGTGTGTCTGTGTCTATAGGGAGGGGGTTTTGTTTTTGAAAATTTGGAGAGAAGAGTTATCTTGTTGCTGCACGGGAGAATTTCTACCCCGTGTTACCTGCCTTCTTAAAACTCAGTAATCACTGAGGGGAAAGATGTGGTTCTGCTTCGGAGTCACCCCAGGGGACGTTGAGCTGCAGTGTTCAGCAGGCACTTTAGGTATTCTAAATACTAGTGCTTGAATAATAAGTAGATGGGGCAGACTTGCTATTGCCGAGTCCTTCTATCCTTCTCGGCTGGTAGAAATCACATCCACAGGGCACATTTAGGATATACGTGTTCTTGACTCCAGGGAAGCCGTGTGAGAGTGTGGGCTCATAAATCACATTATTTGCCAATGTTGGGTGCTACCTCCTAAAATTAAGAAATTTAGCCATTAATTATACATTCAGCATCTCTTGTCTCATTCAGTGAGATTTACATCCTTGGGACTTGCTCTTCTAGTTATAGAGATGAATGATTTAAGGTTCTGATTTAATTGCTATTTCAAATCCTTAAGCTACAAAGATGCTTGCGTTACTTGACTTTATTTAAAGGACTTCCTTTGGGGGGAAAAAGTGTATGTATATTTCTAACTGTGGTGGGGAGCTAATTATAGCTGTTCTGTGCTATATGTTTAGGATAAACATAGTAGAAATTAGTTCTCTTGTCTTCATATTATAACAATTTTTTCACTTTGCATTATGTTTTTGCTTTTGGAGAGACCAATAATTACAAATTGTTGTGAAGATGAGAAAAAAAGTAAGAACTCAGAATTCACAAGGTAGAGTAGGAGTTTTCTGTGAAACTAAATAAAATAGGTTTTCACAACTGAGTTTTCTAAATGCACAGTGTGTATTGATATTGGAAATGGAAGAAGCTTAGATGTAAATTTAAGGGGAATATATTAGGACATTTTATAGTTTTTCACTATATTTAAAATGGGGTAGTATATAGGTTAATTATTTTATATTTGTTATTAATTATTTTTGCATAATGATGTTGATTAAAAAACAATTGCTTTTGATTTGCTTTGAATTAGAAATGATTGCCAACTTTGGTAAAAGAGTTTACTGAAGTGTAACAATAAAAATGTATAGACTTGAAAATCAGTGTGGAAACCACTTTTACGTGTTTGAGATCTAGTAGTTTATCATTTATAGAGCTGTATGCTTACAGAGGATTATGTATATTTCAAACAATTATATACTTCTAAAGCTTATTTTATCAGTCATGTTCCATTCATAATTACTCAAAGTGATACAGTACAAATGAACTTCAGTATGTACTCAGGGTTCCTTGAAAGGGCATATTATATTAGGAGCCATTAAAAATCTGTGTAGGCTATTAATGTTATAGTCATGTATTGTTCTATGTGTAATGGATTTTTTAAGGTACTAATCATTTACAATATTTAAGTACACCTAAGATTGTAACCTATTTGATGTAGGAATCTTGGTTTTGAATGTAAATAGCTTGATGAGGATTTCAAAATGAATGTACAGATGGCTGAAGCTTTAGCAATACTTTTTTGGTAGGTATTACAATATGCATTAATGCATATATATAAATATTAAGTTATGTAGAAATGTTTATTACATTCAGCTCCATACAAATCATGTTCATCTTACTTTTGAAGTTGGTTATTTTGTTGGAAATCAACTTCATAGGCATAAAAAGAGCTTTATTCTTTTGAGCTTATATGGCACTAGGTGGCCACATTCAGTGCCATTTTATAGGGAACATCATATGTCCAAAATAGTGAGAGGAAAGAATACCATGTTTGCCATCTGTCTCTAATTATGATTTCCTACTGGTTTTTAGATGTATTATAGACCCAAGACCCAGCTTTTATTTTATAGAACAGCTTTATGTTAACTACAATACCTAAAATGATTGTAAAATGTTCCCCCCATATAATCGTTTCCCCTTTATATGACCAAGATTGTCTTATAAAACATTTATTTTTTAAGGCTCACGTAATAGAAAGAGGATATAAAAGACATAGTTTGTAGACTGACCATGCATCCATAGCTGAAAACATTCATCCTGTAAATAAGCTTTTATGAGTATTGCTTTGCCAACCATCTCTTAGCCTTGGGCAAAAGGTTAAGTGGGAGAGGAGAGGTCTTATCTGTTTCATTACTTACAGTTGCTTATGGAGGCCCAGAGATCTTCAACATTGTTTGAGAATTCGTTTATCTTTTATTCTAGTTTCAAAATGACACCATTCGTAGACTTTGCTGTAGAGAGGAATGATCATAGTTGGGGAGGGTAGGAAAACCTGGTCATAGTTTGGTCAAAGAAACTGGGGAAGGTAGGTTCTCAACCAACTTGAGAAGGAGATTATTAGCAGAAACTGGTAGAGAGACAAAAAATAGGCACTTCGAGGGGATAGAAAGAAATATGGGAAGAAACAAATCATGGTAGGAGGCAGTAAGGTGATGACATTGGGTAGAGCAGAGGTCCTATATTTGTTATAAAAGGAGGTGAAATTGAAAAAAAAATTACAGGGTTGGATTTGAAATGTTTTTAATTCTTTTTAAAAATATATTTTATTCATTTTTTTTTTTTTTACAGAGAGAAAGGGTAAGGGATAGAGAGTTAGAAACATCTATGAGAGAGAAACATTGATCAGCTGCCTCCTGCACACTCCCTACTGGGTATGTGACCGCAACCAAGGTACATGACCTTGACCAAAATTGAACCTGGGACCCTTGAGTCTTCAGGACAACACTCTATCCATTGAGCCAAACCTGTTAGGGCTAATTAATTCTTATTAGCCTAATTATATCCTTTGGAAAATTCTTTGAGAAAGTGAAAATTTCTTTTATTTTATTATAGCCAACAACCTCTGTAAAAGGCATTTGTAAGTCTATAAAATAATAATGAATATTTCTTGAACATTTATTATGGGCCAGGTACTGTGTTAAATACTTTAAAATACATTATCTCATGTAGTCCTCTCTTGCTACTAAAATCCTCATTTTACAGATGAAGAAACTGAAGTACTGAAAAGTTACATAACCTGTAAAAAGTTATACAGGTCAGAGTGGTAGAACTGGGATTTGACTGCAAATTCAGGAGCCCAGCCTCCTAAACACTATATGGCAAGGCCATTTCAACATATCACTCCATCTCTAGCTCCAGGTCCAGGCTGGTATGACCAATTGTTGACTAGTTATGTCATTTATGTCTTCTGGAAACAGATACTAAAACAGAGTTACTGAATAAGCAGTTAATTGAAGGGTAAAAAAGAAGATAAAAAGAAGAGGAAGCCAATTCTGCTTCATACCACAATACAGTTGCCTCCAGAGGAGATTGCCTTATTTTATATTAATGGAGCCCCATGTTGTACAGAAATGGCCAGGCCTAGTACCTCTAACATGCTTAGCCACTGACTGGTGGTTCCTAGAAAGATGATGGCTGTAACTCAAAAGTTGAGGCAGATCCTGAATGTCCTCTAGCTGGAGACTAGCATCTAACAGCAAGTTCATATAGATCTTGAAGAGAGATCTGAGTGGTGGACTTCCTTGGCCAAGGAGATACCTCTACAAAATGTAACATAGAAGCTCAGGGTGGAGCCAGCTAGCCACTTAGGGTGAAGAATTTATAGAGGCCCTTACTCTTAAGAGCATTTAAGTGCAGGATGGGCACCTGAGTGTGAGTGCCTCCTTAATTTTGCAATTCAGGAAATATTCCTGGAAAAACAAAATCAGAATTGATCAAATAACTTGCCATGCAGTTTAAGTCTTCCCTGGAAAGTTTTGGAGCAGAAAAGTAATATGATCAAATGGTCTTGTGGGAAGGTGAATGTGGTCATGATGTAGAGGCTATGCTGAATGGAGAGCCATTAGGAATCAAGTAGGTCAGTTAGAAGGTTGTTTTGCTATTATAGACAAGAGGAAATGGCATCTTGGACTAGGTGTGTAACACATTAAAAAATATGAAGTAAGGATGAATAGGGTTTCAAGATTAATTAAAGGAGGGGAGTAAAGGGAAGAAAGAACTCAAAGAAGACTTAAAAGTTTGAATTGGGTGGCAGGAGGCAGATGTATAGAAACCAGAAATAGACAGGAAGAGGGTTTTGTTAAGGTAACAGAATCTAACAAGAGTCCAAAAACTGTCTCCTTGATTGCTCCAAATGAATGACATGCAAATCTTTAATTTTTTTTCTTATCTTAGACACTGCTTATTCAATCATCAGGTTTTGCCTGATTTTTAGTTCACCATCTTAATCCTTAGAACAAAAGATTAAGGCATGGAAGACAAAAGTTATCTTTATAGACAGCAACCTTTCTGACAAAATTTAGCTTTTTAAAATGCAACTGTGAAAATACCATTTTTGGATTTACACAATTTCTAACAGCCAGTTTGAGAAATTATTATTATTATTATTATACTTTATTTTTCAAAATGATGTCTTGACTTCATCTAGATCTGATTCTGGCCATAAGAGCCTCGCAAGACTGGCCTTGCTCATTGGAAGTCTTTGTTCACAGGGTGATAAAAGAGCAGACACTGATCTCATGAGATGCAGATATCTTCTCATAGAGAAAACCTTAAACAGCTGCTACTCCCGCCCAGCTCATAAAGGACAGAGGTAATCGATCTCGCATAAATAGAAAAAAGACTAAATTTATTTGCAAACGAAGATTCACATAATATAAATCATGATGTGGAACTGAAAGCCCAATTTTCAGTGAAAGAGAAATAATGGCAAAAACTTAATGCTAAATAAGCTTTAGGGACAGAAATGAATAGTAAGTTTTTCACGGATTTGCAATGCAATTTGAGGAGCTCAACGTAAATATTTAATTGCCCTGAAAACTGGACAGGATAATGGAAAAATTTGCATATTCTTCCAGGCTGACTTATTTTACTGTATATCAGCATAGGAAAACACTTGCAGTGATATTACCTTAGCATCAATGGTGTATAAAAAAAAGTAAACTTTGAGGAGATGATCACATTAACCTCCCAAGCCTACTAAGTAACCATACTGAGAGACTTATGCCTACAAGCTATGAGAAGCAAAAGATAAGCTCTGATGACATGTTTGTTTGTTTTGTGACAGTAACATCGATCTGATGCCCCATTCGTGACCTGGGCTGCCAGACACAGAAATGCAGGATTTGCATCCTCTGACCTCTAGAGTATGAATCTGTCATTTGGAGATGAGAAGGCATTTCCCCCCCTAGTTCCAGACTTAGATATAGGAGAGTGTTTTTCTGATTGCATTAACACAAAACTCAGTAAGACACTGCAGCATGAAAGGGAGGGGACCCATCCAGCTGGGCTTGTGTGATCTGTGCTTCTCTCTCAACCTTCAGGGCAGTGATATTGAGTCTTCATGACAGACTAATGAGGTAAGTACTATGGATTATCCCTCCCCTTACAGGTGGGGAAACTTTGGCGAGAGAGGTTCAGTAACTTATCCAAGGTCACACAGTGGGTAATAAGCCTAGAGATATGAATCCAGGGCTGTTCTGGGCCTGGTGGGTATGAGCAGAGCAGTGATTGGTAGGCTTTCCTACCCAGAAACCTCTTCTCTGAAGCTCTCCATTCTCTTGCTTCTCTGATATCTCTTGGGTTTTCTGTAGCCAGGAAGGAGATACAGTTGTAAACTCAGGAGCCAGCACCCGTTGATGGGCTGATAATGAGTTGCTCACTGAGATTAGAAATATGTTTCTATTACGTTTTAGTGATGTATGTCCCGGAGTGCTCATCCTCACCCGATATGTCAGTTTTCTTAAACGAGCTTTGTTGATATTTAGAATTGGGAGACCTTAATTTTGCCTTCATTTGTCATCCACATTGGACAATCTGAAGACACACTGTATAAGACAGAGCAAGTCGCCGCTGTATGACCACAAGCATGTGATTATAAATATGTGAGCATTCCAATGTACATAACTGTAATAAAGGAAGAGTTAGGTGTGATGAAGCCCCCAGTAAGCTTTATTTATTCACAGGATGACTCTCATTTAGCCTCCTTATACATCTCATTGTGAAGAAATGGTATAGGAGGATAAATATAAGCTTCTGGTACAAATCTTCCTTCTGTCACGTTGGTGAGCCACTTTAATATCTCTGAGGAATAGGGATAATGCTTTGTATTGCTGTGAGGATAAGATGGTGCATGTATTGTTCTTGGTAGAGAGTCTGTGTTTAACAAATGTGTTTAGCACATTAATAGGAACACCAAGGCAGAGGCGTTCGTGGTTAAAGGTGCCTGACTCTGGACTCAAACTTCTGGTTCCAATCTGAGCTCTATCACTGATAAGCTGAATGACCTTGGGAAACGAACTTAGCTTCTCATGCCTTAGTTATAGTGACTGTAAAATGGAAATGATGAGGTACCTTCCTCAGAGGATTGGCAGGAGGACATGTGCTACTGTAAGTAAAGCACTGAGAATGGTGCCTTGCACCCAGTGAGCACTCGGGAGTGTTAAGCCTCTTTATGAGACTTGGTTCACTGCAGCCTTGTTTCTCATCAGAATGAGGATCCTAGCAATTCACAGTACACCTCAAGCAGGTATTTCCAGTTTCTTGATATCTAAGACCTAGAAGTGCTTGTTTTAATTCAGTGTTCACAGAATCATTGATATTATGCACCTCAATCTAATAGTTTCTTGTACAGTCCATACCCATTGTTGGTGAAGGTCAGGCTCTCACATTGTGGGGAAAAGGAGATTAACACAAACATATTTCTCTCTCTCTCTCTTTCTCTCTTTCTCTCTTTCTCTCTCTCTCTCTCTCTCTCTCTCTCTCTCTCTCTGTCTATCTATTTTCTTTTAATTGAACTTATTGGGGTGACATTGGTTCGAAAAACCATAAGGTTTCAAGTGTACAACTCAATAAAACATCATGTGCACACTGCATTGTGTACCCATCACCCTAAGCAAAGTCTCTTTACATCCCTATCCCTCTTCTCTCCTTTGGCTACAGCCACCTACCCCTACCTTTCTTTCCCTTTGACTTTTACCACACTACTGTCTGTGTCTATAGGTTTTATATATATGTATCTATAATAATAAAAGCATAATATGCTAATTAGACCAGATGTCCTTCTAAACAACCTTCCAGACGAAGCTGGGACTGCGAGGGAAGCCCGGGTCCTGAGTGCCAGAGGGAAGCTGGTGCCAGCAGCCAGGGGGAAGGAAGGCCTACTCTTGCACAAATTTTATGCACTGGGCCCCTAGTATATAGTATATGTATGTGTGTATGGTGCTTTTGCTTAGTCCTTCCACCTTCTTTCATCCAGTCTCCTCATCCCCCTCCCCTCTGACAGCTGTCATTCTGTTCCATGAATGGCAGTTTGTAATATTGATCAACAATTTAAATGCACATCTCTTTTGACTTATCAATTTTACTTCTAAGAATTTTCCTGCAGATTTATTCATATCACTGAGCAAAGAAATGTGGTGGAGTTGGTTGCAGCATTGTTTGTGATACTAAAAATCTCTGAACAACTAAATATACATCCAGAGGAAAGTACTGAAATAATTTACGATATGTTTATACAGTGGGATACTGCAGAGATGAGAACTGTTAGAACTCTACAAGGGGACCCAGGACATGGCACAAGCATACTTTTAGGAGAAGACAAGCATTTTTTAGAGCATGACTATAGTATGAACTATACTGTTTTGTGTTAAAAAGTAAACAGATATGTGCTTACATCCACTGGCTTGTATAATCATAGAAAATTCTTAAACGTATACAAGAAATCATTTGTAGTGTTTACCAATGAGGAGTGGCAATGTGCATTGAGTTAGTACTTTTACCTTTCACCGTATGTTTTCCATTTGAACTGTTCAACTTGGGCATGTAATGCTTTTACAATTTAAAAAGGGTCAGAAATATCCCTTCCTGTTTCTGAACCCTAGATACTAGTTTTTAAAAAAGATTAGTCCTTTATGCAAGTATAATTCTAAACAGTGGTATAATATTTTTGAATTATTGAGCCAAGTATCATCCTAAATTCAAACAGAATGTGTATGAACTCACTGCCAAAGCTCCAATCCGCCCCCAGGGAGCAGAAAGCAAATGACTAAGGACGTTTCCTAACATCAAGTCACAGGAGAGTCTTAAGTCCTGTGGCAGAAATTCCTGTTGTTCAAAAGTTCATGCACTGAGAGAGAAATCATTAAACAAAGAGTGTTTGATGGGAGAAGGGAACACTAAGTGACTTTTCCTCGGAACTTAATAAACTGAATACTAAACACGGGGGAAACACTACACATGGGATTTTTCACATTCAGGTTTCTCTGTATTTCTACAGCCCCTCTCTGTCTTTTGCAAAGTGGTTATAAAAGTTGCATTGCCTTTGGGTTTTCCAGGGCAAAAGTAATTTGCATGCAGGGTTAATCAAGACTCCTTGCCCTTTGTACTTTTAAAAGTGCTTACACATACATTGTCTCCTTTGGTATTCACAAATGAGGTATTTAGGACAAGTATTATAAAGCTCATCTTCCACAGAAGGCCCTGAGGTTCGCAGAGGTTAAGTGATAAGTTTAAGCCAGTCAGTGTGTAGCTGAACACGCAGGACCCTCGGTTATGTCTTGGCTGTCCTTGCCTCCTGCAGCCAAGGGCACTGTGTGTAGCAGAGTCGCTCCTCTGGTTGAGAAGGTGGGTTAGTATTTTCTTGGAATCCCTTCTATTCTGGTTTAGGAAGACCCAGGAATGGCTAACTGAACTTTCTTCCCAATGGGAACTATGAACATACTGACTTTAAATGGTGCAGGGGCATCTAACAAAATCCAGATAGGTATGGGTTTCTATTTCAAACTCTACCGCTTACTATCTGTGTCATCTTGGGCAAATTGTTCCCTCTTCTATAAATTAGGAATAATAAGGGTATTAATCTTCCAAGGCTGCTGTTAAGAATTTAAATAAAATAATGTATTCAAAGTGCTTGACAGGGTGCATGGAATATAGCAAAGGATTAATATACATCAATAATAATAATAATAATAATAATAATAATAATAATTTAGATTTCAGGTCAGTGCAGCAGGCATAGCCGCCAGAGCTTGTGTCCATTTGGAGGTGACAGCAGGAGCGACAGCCTCGAATAGGCATGGATCAATTTCTTTCCTTTTGAAGGAAACTTCCTCAGAACCACAAAGAACTAAGAATAGGCAATGAAGCTGCCTAAAACTTCACTTTCACTGAGCCTCAGGGCAGGGGGTTGAGTATCTCTGACAAAGCCACCCCCCATCTTGACACCAGTTTTCCAGTTTATGATCCACAGTAAGATGAGGGAGGTGCAAAGAGCCACTCACCCAGGGCTTTCACACAAAGACAGTCACCTCCCCTGGGAGCCCTAAAACCTCCTTGCTCTGGGAGTTTGGTTTCATCTCTTAAATTTTTTTAAATCAGAAATCTGAAAAGCCAGAACTGAGAATTCACATAATGAATGATGAAGTGATCAATTTGCTATTTAGCTCAGAAGTACTTTACTAGTTCTTCTGAGTTTTTAAAACTTATTTTTTTTACTATACAATTAATTTATGCTTACTGCAGAAAATACACAAAATCAAAACAGAATAAATGAAAGTCCTTAGAAAAAAAAGCATTGTTCATATTTATTTTGGTGTGTAGTTATTGAGACATTGTAGGGCTAAATATATTTATTTTTAGAAAACCTGTAAAGCACTGTGCATACAGTTTATGACCTTTCAAATACCAACAATATCTCATGCCCATCTTCCCATATCAATAAATGTTTTGCCATAACTTCATTTTCAGCAGTTCACAGTGTTCCTTTGGGTGGATATTTCATAGTTTTATGAATCTTCTAGTGTTGAATGCTTAGGTTTCTTTTTTTTTCCGGCAAGAAAAATTCTTCCTGAAAATCACTGTAGAAATTCTTGTCTTTCTTTAAAATAAATTTCTAGAAGTATATTTTCTTGCACACAATGTGTGGATGCATTTTTAAGGCTTTTTGTGTCAAATTGTGTTCCAGTTATATTTTACTAATTTTATTCTTACTATTTGTACAAGAGGACAACTAGATCAATGACTGTCTAAGTGTAAACATGACTTCTATTCATTTATCATAAAAGGTAAGATACCTGTACAAAAGCCTTCATGCCGAGAATAAAGAACCCTTCTTGTTAATGCCAACTTCTTTTTTATTTTCATATTCTAAGCACAACGTCTCCATAAGATAGTCGTTAATTATATTCAGGAGGTTGGAAATGACATCAGTATAGTATGATTATCTTTTGATGGAATATAACAGAAAATGTGGAAATAATTTGGAGGGAAAGTTACTATAAGCACACTTCCCCGGGAGCCCATCAATTCCACCCACCTGCCCTTTTTAAGATGTGAGAATAAGACAATCAAGGGCATATAAACCCTTCCACTGTGGTTATCGTCACATCAGTTTTCTCTAGGGTTGAAAGTAACCCGCCCGGTCCCTTCTGTCGCACACTAGGCTCAACAGCAGAAACGTTAAGATTGGAACCTTTTCAGTAGAAATTACTCTGGATGACACCGGCCTGCTGTCAGAGTAATTCCTGCTAGAAAGGAAGTGTCTGAATTAATGGTCTAATAAACAGAGTTAGTGTTTCATCTTGGCAAAGGATTAATTAGGGGAAGAGAAACTAACATTTATTTGGGTTCTTCTTTGACAGGCCCTTTATTATTGCATTATTGCATGTGATACTCCCTATAAGCAAATGGGTAGTTATTCATTTTACAACACAGGGATGGAAGTTCAGTCAAATAAAGTGTCTTCTGGAAGGCCACATAGCTGCTGAGCCATAAAGCTGGGGTTTACATTTGGGTTTCCTGCTTCCGGAGCCTGTGTTAACTGTTCTGGCCCTTCTCACCAGTTAGAGGCAGGCCTGAGTGTTTCTCTTCTAGAATATTCATTGTCTGAATGAATATACTTTTATCCAAAGAAACTGTAGGTTCCCTTGTAAAATTAGGTGTGTTAGGCAGACTTAGAGACTGGATCCACTTATTAATGCTGTGTCAGTTAAGATACTGTTGTAAGCCAGAAACAGAAAGTCTGTCTTGCTTATCAAGATATCCTGAGGCAGAGCAGTTCTGGGTCTTGTCAGAGGCTCAGTGATTTCATTAGGGACCCAGGTACATTCAATCTTGCTGCTCTGCCATTCAGTGCTGGCTTCTATTCCCCATTCATGGTTGTGACGGAGCTCCGAATAAATCTTCATAAAAGAATATCCAGAAACAGAAAAATGGAATAGCGGCCGTTTCCTCCTCCTCCTCCTCCTCCTCCCTCCCTCTTCCTTCTTAGCCTCCTCTTCTCCTTCTTTCCTCCTCCCTCCTCCTCCTTCCTATTCCTTCCTCCTCTTCTTCTTCTTTTCTCCTCTCACCTCCCTCCTCTCTCCTCCTCCTTCTTCTCCTTCTCCTTCTCTTCTCCCTCTCCCTCTTCTCCCTCTCCCTCTCCCTCTCCCTCTCACTCTCCCTCTCCCTCTCCCTGTCCCTCTCCCTCTTCCTCTTCTTCTCCCTCTCCTAAGAGCAAGACAACTGCCCAGCAGAGTCTTTGTTGTGCCTCACACTCCAGAACTGTGTCATAAAGTCCTTTCCTGACCCAAATATTGCTTTGGAGAATGGCTTAGACCAGTGGTCGGCAAACCACGGCTCGTGAGCCACATGTGGCTCTTTGGCCCCTTGAGTGTTCTAACGCCACTTCTTCAAAATAGTCTCTTCCAGGCCGAAAACTGACTTCTGCGCATGTGCCTTGAAGTTTCAAACTCACTGTACATGCGCACCTGCATGTAGTATTTTGTGGAAGAGCCACACTCAAAGGGCCAAAGAGCAGCATGTGGCTCGTGAGCCGTGGTTTGCCAACCACTGGTCTAGACCAATTAAGACTCACTCCCAGGGCTGGGGAGGGTGAACAAGAAACTAGAGCCAGGCTCAATGGCGGGAAGAAGCACCCTAAAATGCTGCCAACATGGCTTTCGTGACATTTCTTTTCCTAAGTAATGGAGCTTATACTCAATGGGAGAAAAGTGTACTATTGCTTTTCTATAAAATGTTACTCCTATGTAACCATCATCTACAAATGGGCATGCCATTTTTTTTTCAGTGTGCTCCAACATATAATCCCATTTCCATCATTTTTCTCTAATATGATTCTGTGTTGTTTTTCACCAGAGTGTTCTACTCTAATTCTTCTGCACTAGTCCTTCTTGATACAACTTCTAAAAATGAGGGTAAAGTAAGACTTTAATGGAAAGTGGAAATGGCTCCAATAGTATCTATGATGGCTAGCAACAATTTGTTGCTTTTTTTCTGAAAGAGTATTGCCTTAAGTAGAAGAAAACCCCACCATACTTTCTATAATGAATAAATACTATCTTTTATTTCAGCAAATAATTTAACTCTCATGCTTGTATTAGCACAGTAAAACAAAAATTGAAGTGGAGGGATGCCTATCAAAAGCCAAAATAGTTAGTTCAGTAAAATAATTTGGTGATTCAAAGGGGAGAGAATCAAAATAATTTTTTAAATTGAGTTGGCTTTTTAATTGGACTGTAACAGCCACTTCAGATCAAAAATGTTTATTAAGAACCTACAGTGTACTAACATAGAATAAATAACATATGCCATACAAAATCTTATATTCTGGTGGAGAAGAATTCTTCTGGAATAAATGGATGACTACAGGTGTAGAATAGGAACAATACAAAGTGAGTCTGTAACACCAGAAATCAAGGCACTTCTTTTCTGATTTCAAACGGTATTACAAAGCAATAATAATCAAAACAGCGTGGTACTGGTATAAAAACAGATACATAGAGCAATCGAACACAATAGAGAGCCCAGAAATAAACCCAGATATACAAGGTTAGTGAATGTTAACAAAGATGCCAAGAATACACAATGAGAAAGGATAATCTCTTCAATAAATGGTGCTGGGAAAATTATATATCCATGTGCAAAAGAATGAAATTGGACCCCTGCCTTACACCATACACAAAATACTTAAATATAAGACCTGAATATATAAAACTCCGAGAAGAAAGCAGGGAAAGTTTTTTTCACATTGGTCTCAGCAAAGATTGTGTGTGTGGGTTTTTATTTTTTTATTTGACACACAGAGCAAAGGCAACAAAAGCAAAAATAAATACACTAAACTAAAAGTTTCAGAAAAAGAAACAATAATATGAAAAGTTAGTCTATGGATTGGCAGAAAATATTTGCAAACCATATATCCAGTAGGAGATCGATATCTAAAACATATCTAAAACTCATATAACTCAACAGCAAAAACCAAATAACTCAATTGAAAAATTGTTAAAGGACTCAGACATGTTTCCAAAGAAGACATACACACAGCTAATAGATTTATGAAAAGTTGCTCAACATCATTAATCATCAGGCAAATGCAAATTAAAACTGTAGTGAAATATCACCTCATATGTTAGGGTATCTATTATCAAAAAGACAAGAGACAGTAAGTGTTGGTTAGGATTTAGAGTACAAAGAACCATCGTATACTACTGATAGTAGTGTAAATCAGTGCATCATTTTGGAAAACAGTTTAGAAGATATTCAAAATGTTTAAAAAAGAACTATAATATTATCTAGTATTCTCACACTTCTGGATATAATCTCTGAACACATAATAATCTGGCCACTCAGTGTATATTCTATATAATAAAAGGCTAATATGCAAATTGTCCCCTCAACCAGGAGTTTGACCAGCAGGCAGGCTGGCTAACTGCCCATGTCTCCTCCCCCTGGCCAGGCTGACTGGACCCGACCCATGCATGAATTCATGCATGGGGCTTCTCATCTCTAATACACACACACACACACACACACACACACACACACACACACACACATATATATACTAGAGGCCCAGTGCACAAAATTCGTGCATGGAGGTGTGTGTCTCTCAGCCCAGCTTACACCCTCTCCAATCTGGGATCCCTTGAGAGATGTCTGACTGCTCTCTCACAATCCAGGACTGCTGGCTCCCAACTGCTCTCCTGCCTGCCTTCCTGATTACTCCTAACCGCTTCTGTGTGCCAGCCTGATCACCCTCTAACCACTCTCTTGCCAGCCTGTTTGCACCTAACTTCCTTCCACTACAGGCCTGGTCATTCCTAACTGCCCTCGCATGCAGACCTGATTCCCCCCAACTGCCCTCCCCTGCTGGCCTGATTGCCCACAACTGCCTTCCCTTGCAGACCTGATCCCTCCCAACTGTCCCCCCTGCTAGCTATCTTGTGGCAGCCATCTGTGTCCACATGGGAGCAGTCATCTTTGACCACATGGGGACAGCCATCTTGTGTGTTGGAGCGATGGTCAATTTGCATATTATATTTTTTATTAGATAGGTGGATTAGATAAATAGAGGCCTGATGCACAGGAGGGGGCTGGCTGGTTTGCTCTGAAGGGTGTCCCGGATCAGGATGGGGGTTCCCTTGGGGCATGGGGCAGCCTGGGTGAAGAGCCTGTGGTGGTTTGCAGGCTGGCCACCCCCCGACCCCCTAATGACCCAAGGGGAGACCCTGGTATTGGCATTTATTTATCTTCTATAATTGAAACTTTGTAGCCTTCAGCAGAGGTCTAGGCCCACTACAGCAGGCAGAAAGCTTGGCTTCCTCCATTGGCCGGGGCATCTCAAGCCTCCTGCTCTCTCTAGCTCTGAGGCTGCTGCCATTTTTGTTGGGATTTATTTATCTACTATAATTGAAACTTTGTAGCCTTGAGTGGAGGCCTGGGTCTGCCAGGGCAGGTGGAAAGCTTGGCTTCCTCTATTGCCAGGGGCAAGTCAAGCTTTCTTCTCTCTCCATGGCTGCAGCCATCTTGGTTGGGTTAATTTGCATAGCCACTCCTGATTGGCTGAGGGCATGGCTTGTGGGTGTAGCAGAGACACAGTCAATTTGCATATTACTCTTTCATTAGATAGGATTGGGTGGCTAGATTATTATGCATTCAGAGTTCATAATAATCTGGCCACTTAGTGTATATCCAAAGAAAATAAAATCACTATCTCAGGACATCTACTACCATGTTCATTGTACCATTGTTCAGTAATCTAAGTATTTATTGATAGATGGGTGAAGAAAATGTTATTTACAAAGAATGTTAACCTTAAAAGAAGAAAGTTCTTTTTTTTAAATTAAATCTTTATTATTCAGATTATTACATTTGTTTCTCTTTTTTCCCCTCCATAGCTCCCCTCCACCCAGCTCCCACCCCTCCCTCCACCCTTACCTCCCTCCCATTGACCTCATCCATAGGTGTATGATTTTTCTCCAGTCTCTCCCTGTACACCTCTCACCCCTTTCCCCCTGATAATTATCAGTCCACTCCCTTTCTGTGCTCCTGATTCTATTATATTCACCAGTTTATTCTGTTGATCAAATTTTTAATTCACTTAATTTTTAGATGCACTTGTTGATAGATATGTATTTGTCGTTCATAATTTTTTATCTTTTATCTTTTTCTTCTTCCTCTTCTAAAAGAGTACCTTTCAGCATTTCATATAATACTGGTTTGGAGTTGATGAACTCCTTAACTTTTTCTTCTCTGTGAAGCTCTTTATCTGCCCTTCAATTCTGAATGATAGCTTTGCTGGATAGATTATTCTTGGTTGTAGGTTCTTGCTATTCATCACATTGAATATTTCTTGCCATTCCCGTCTGGCCTGCATCGTTTCTGTTGAGAGATCAGCTGACAGTTGTATGGGTGCTCCCTTGTAGGTAATGAACTGTTTTTCTCTTGCTGCTTTTAATATTCTCTCTTTGTCTTTTGCTCTTGGTATTTTAATTATGATGTGTCTTGGTGTAGTACTCTTTGGATTCCTTTTATATGGGGTTCTGTGTGCTTCCTGGACTTGTAAGTCTATTTCTTTTACCAGATGTGGGAAGTTTTCAGTTATTATTTATTCAAATAGGTTTTCAGTATCTTGCTCTCTCTATTCCTCTGGCACCCCCACAATTCTGATGTTGGTACGCTTGAAGCTGTCCCAGAGGCTCCTTACATTATCTTCACATTTTTGGATTCTTTTCTCTTCTTGCTTTTCCAGTTGAGTGTTTTCTGATTCTTTATATTTCAAATTTTTGATTTGATTCTTGCCTTCCTCTAGTCTGCTGTTAGGTCTCTGTATAATATTTTTTTATTTCAGTCGTGTATGTTTAATTTCTGGTTGGTTCTTTTCCATCTCCTCTTGGGTCTCGCTAACTTTATCCAACTTTTCTAGGATATTCTTGAAAAACCTTAAAAGCATGGTTTTGAACTCTATATCCAGTCGTTTTTTTTCCTCCATTTCTTTGGTTTGTGATTCCTTCCCTTGTCTCGGCATTTTCACTATGCCAGGAGAACTTCTGTGTTGGATTCAGCCTTATGATACCAGACTTGGTATCAAAACTGCAAAAGCCTCTCTGTTGAACTTGGGATGGGTGAAGTCTCAGGGCTTAAGGGACTGCCTTGCCTTACAGTCGGCCCCAGCCTCCAGGGCCCCTGAGTCTCACGTGACTGGGTAATCCCTGGAGCAGTCCCTGTGCACGTGCGTGCTCTTGCAGTGCCTCTATACTGCTGCCCCTCCGGCTCCCCTGTGTTCCAGGACCATATGAATCTGGGTCCCCAAGGTTTTGCCCGAAACTGGCGTTTAGTGAAGTTAGAAGTGGCACAGTTGGGAGGGTCTGTCCCCTGCTCACTTATGAAAGCCAGCGGCACAATCAGCAGTTGGTCCTCTGCGCGCAGTGCCATGCACGTCACCAGACTTCTGATCTTTTGCGACTCCCCTAAACTTCAGTGCACTTCTCCCTTTTCACAGTCCAAACTGCCCTAGTATGAGTTTTGGCTGTATCTGGGGTTTAGTGTCGTAGGATAAGGGGTTCAATGCCATTGAGAGTCTCCGTCTCCCTCCCGCCAGAGAAAGCCATCCAGGTACTCCAGCACCTGCTCTCTCCACATGCTCATCTCCATACCTCAGCTTTTTGCAGTTCCTCTGGGCTCTGTGAGCCCCTCTCTTTCCTTCTAGTTGTAGAATTTCCACTCCCCCAGCTTTCCTGTGGTTCTGGATGATGTCCGTTCTGTCTTTTAGTTGTAGTTTTGAAATTGTTGTGCGAGGCAGCAGTGTAGGTGTTTACCTGTGCCGCCATCTTGGATTCTCCAAAAGAAGAAAGTTCTGCCATTTGGACAGCATGGATGAACCTGGGAGACATGATAAGCCAGAGAAAGACAAATACTGTGTGATATCACTTATATGTGAACTCTTAGATAAAGAGAGTAGAGTGGCACTTTCCAGGGACTGGGGGATGTTTGAAACAGAGTTTGGTCATGGACACAAATTTTCAATTATAAGATGAATAAGTTCTGAGGATCTAATGGACAGCATGGTGACTATAGTTAAAAGTACTGTGTTATATACTTGAAATTTGTTAAGAAAGTAGATCTTGTTCTCACACACACAAAGGAATAGCTGTGTGAGGTGATGGACTTGTTAACTTGATTGTGGGAATACTTTCACAATGTATACTATGTATCTCCAAAAATGTATACACACTGTATCAGCGTATAGCCCAATTTTAAAAATGAAATTTAATAAACACTGCCTTTATAATTATTCAAAGTGTATATATACATATTTAGGATACCCATATGTATCAAATAATGACATTGTACACTTTAAATGTATTACAGTTTTGCCAATTATCTATAATAACCTATAATAATAATAAAAGAGTAATATGCTAATTAGACCAGACAACCATACGACCTTCTGGGCCTCCTTCCAGATGAAGCTGCCATGGTGGGGGCCAAGGCAGAGGCAGTTAGGGGTGATCAGGTAGGAGATGAGTAGGGCAGGCAGGCAGAGTGGTTAGGGGCAATCAGGCAGGTGAATGGTTAGGAGCCTGGGTTCCTGGATTGCAAGGGGGATGTCCAACTGCCTGATCCTGCAGGCCTAACCTGGCAGTCGGACATCCACAAGGGCTCCTGAATTGCGAGAGAATGCAGGCTGTGCTGAAGGCCCCCCCTCCCCATGCCTGAATTTCATGCACTGGGCCTCTACTATCTCAATAAAACTGGAAGAAAGAAATCAAGGCAGTTTTTAATAATGTATAGATATCATTATTCTTCCCCATCCCCCACCCACCCACATACACACATACATAAGAGACAGGTTGAAGGAACTCCCTTTGGCAAAATTTGAACATCAAAATCATATTATTAAAGTATTTCAACTTGTTAAATGAAATTTTCAAAAGTCCAGGGTCATAGTGATACTAAAAAGAGAGAAAGGAGAAAAAATGGGTGAGAAAATCTAGTCCTCATAGAGGAGTGCCAGCTGAAGAAATGATGGAATTAGACAAAAGGTTAATGCTTTGTACAGCAAGAAAATTGATTGCTATATATTTTGAGTGTCTTTTTTTTTCTAGTTATTATAGTTCCTAATTTCATACCATCAGTTACACAATTCTCCCTCTAAAATATTCTCATACCTTAGAACATGGCAACTGACTATTAAAATTATTCAAAATCATGACATCAAGTGAAAACTCAGTGGTAGTAGTTTTCTAGTTAAAATGATAAAATTAAATGTATCTAATGTTCATATTCCTGAATGACTGACAGGGAAGCTATCTCCTTTTAGAGTACAGATTCTGTCAGTCAAGAGGAAAATTAGGAAGGAATCCAGCAGAACGTAGCCTTTCATACTGCAGGTGCTCCATGCTTGTTGCTAGATAGCCCTATGGGGAATGAGCTATTCCACTTGGAGGGAAGAGCTGATCAGTGCCAATCAGTTTTTAAACAATGGCAACCTTCCCCAGTTACTGAATTCTCTTGACTCCATCTTTGTCAGTAGAGCTCCAGGAGTTGTCTTAAGCTATTTTCTCTAATGATCTCTCACGAACCATGGCCCCAAACTTATTTAATGCCGTCCAGATCCAGACTCTCTTTGTCTACTGGTTTTACCAGAAAGCCCCAAGTCTTTCTAGGATCAACACGTTGATATGTCAATACCTCTTGTTCCTAGCTAATGCTCAGTTAAACATGTCGTTTCTTAAGTATATGAAATGCTAACCTCATTAAATTATTTTATAGTCCAAGTGAAATATATTTCAATCCAAGTCCCTATAAGAGTATGCTTCATTATACACTTACTTTTATTTATCTATTATTTATACATATCAGCTGCACATTTTTAGTTACTGGGGTATGAGATTGCCATTCATATTCAGAAAAAAGTAATTATATTTGGCATGAGAAGTACAGAAGTATGGCTGTCTTGCTATTTTCTCTTGCTCTTTTGCTATGATGAGAATCAATCATACTAGCAGCTAGTCAAGAGAATGTTCACCTGAAATGGTTCTTTTTACAAATACAAAACATAATTTTGAGTGCTGTACATCAGTTTTCAACTTAATAAGATAATCCTCTTTTCACTTCAAAGCCTGTACTCTAATCCAAACAGAAATCTCCTTTTCTCTTCTTTTTGCAAGTTACTGGATAAAGATTCTGTTATCATAATCCTATTAAAATGCATTCACTTTTGCAGTACACTTTGATAATAATGTTTATTCTTCTAAGCACCTAGGGAGAAGAGTGACAAAAGACAAATCTGTTCCAAATTTTGGGAAAAAAAATAATTAGAGAGGAACTATATTAAAAACTTAGAAATGAATAGCAACTAATATCCATAGTAGAAAAGAACAATTATTTATTCATGAATTAAGCTTCTGTTGAACCTCTGTTTGGTAAGGATAGTAATTTTCCAATTGAAATGCCCTGTACCTGATAACATGTGTCTACACAGGAAAATGTTGGTTAAACTGAATTTCTTGAGCACTGAACTATTAACTGATCCTCACCTGTGACATTTCTAATACATCACCTTTTATTGACACTAATGGCTTTGAAGCTGCTAACACCATTAAAAAAATAAACAAATAATTAGCTTTGGCAGAAGATGGGTAAACAGAGCCATAAATAATGAATTTTTCTGTTGAGAACATTAGCTGATACTCAATCTCTTAGTTAGTATAGATAGTGGGTTTTCTTATCTTTATTTTGTATAGGAGCAATGAAGTTCCTGGAGACTTTGACATTTTTGCTTTGAGTGAGGGGTTCTTTCTCTCTCAGAACCAATAGTATTAAAGTTTAGTTCTCTATTCTTGATGTGATCATCCTGTATTCCTGTGTTGATACAACTTCATTTATGTAAAGGCTTCTTGAAATGATTTGCCATTTCTACAAGCTTTCTTCTAATTTTTTGTTTTGTTTCAAATCAAAGTGCATTTCTAAACATCTGTGTATTTTACCTCTAGTATTTGGGCTTTTCATCTATTTTTATGCCAAGATTGAGGCTATTCTTTATTAATGGTTTATTTCAAGAGTGTCCAGTTCATATCACTGAGAAAATATTAACTTTGGTCTCAAAGATTCCACCTGAAAGTTATCTATAAGATAGTACACACTTAGTGTTTATGTTTCTTTTATAAATGTACTCATTTGTTTTTTAAATTAAATTTAATTTTTTAAGTGGCTGTCTATGTGGTCAAAAATGGCTGTCCCATGTGGATGCAAGATGGCCACCACAAGATGGCCGTCACAAGATGGCCTGCAGGGGAGGGCAGTTGTGGGAAGTTAGAGGTGACAAGGACACCAGAGGATGGCAGTTGGGAGTGACCAAGCCAGCAAAGGAGCGAACCCAGGACTGCAGGGGAGAGCAATTGGGGGGAATCAGGCCTGCAAGGGAGGGAAGTTGGGGGAACCAGGCTGGAGGGGAGGATAGTTGGGGGAGGACCAGGCCTGCAGGGGAGGGCAGTTGGGAACCAGCAGTCCTGGATTATGAGAGGGATGTCCGGCTGCCCATTTAAGCCCAATTCCAGTTGGATCAGGCCTAAAAAGGTGGTCAGACATCTCTCAAAGGGTCCCAGATTGGAGAGAGTGCAGGCTGAGCTGAGGGATACTCCCCTGCTCTATGCATGAATTTCATGCACTGGGCCATTAGTTATTATATATCTGTAGAAAATCTGTGCAGTGTCTATTTAAATTTCTTATTATTGTCATTCATCCTACCCAAGGATATTTTTCCATTGATTTGTAGAGAGTGGAAGGGAGGAAGAGAGACAAAGAGAGAGAAACATCAATGTGAGAGAAACACATTGATTGTTTGTCTCCCACATGCATCCCCACTGGGATGCACCCTTAAGTTTGCCAGGCTGACACTCTGCAGAGCCAACCCAGGTAGGGCTGTCCATTTAAATTTTAAACACCTAGAGAAGTACTTCTTTTGTAGGTAAATTAGAACTTAAGCTTTTCACTTTTAGGCACTGCGTGTGATTTGATAGACAATTATAAAGATACCTGAAACATGTCATATTTCACTCTCGAGGTATTTGGTGACTAAATTAAACACAAGTGGAGTTGTAATAGCCATGGCTTGATTTAAGGATATTTTAGAATCTGCATTCTCCTTGACTAAAGAGCAAATATGTTTTATGGGACAATTAATGGCAAAAGTCCAAACTAAAGCTTACCATTTTGAAATTAAATATGAAATAAGTTTTATATTGTTCTTTTCTCAGCGAAGTCTAAAATTCCATAATACTGCTATTTCTTATAGAAGTTGGTAGGGATCTTCCCCGAGCTGTCATTTAATCACTCACTGTCTGCATGATGTTTTACATCTGCATTGTTGGTGGGCTGAGACACATGGATTCCTCATTTCTCTTCATATCAGACAGGGCTACTTTAAATTCCTAGTAACTGCCCAGGCTTAAACATGCAATAGATATAATTTTTTTGAGAAGTAATAATGCTGGATAGATTTAGATTCCCATTTTTGAATGGAAACCTCGAAGTGTTTTAGTTTAATGTGTATTAAAATTGCACACACTTATATGGATTTCTTTTGTTTCATTTCAAGACCAACCTAGTTAGTCAGAGAGAGCCTCCACTCAGTCTCTGTGCTTCTTGGCCATGAAACCTCAGCAGGGCTGGTTGGTGGGCAGTCGACAGTTCAGAAATGAGCAAAGCAAACGTGGCCTGTGACCTCAGTGGGTGGGGCGGGAGTATCAAGCGGAACCATTTGCTCTTCCCCAGCGAGCCTTAGTGTTCTCTCCTTGGATCCTGGAGATCTAGTTACTGTCCTTCTCCCAGTCTGTTCCTCCTTGGGTTCCTTCCCTTTGGACTTGGATTTAGAAGTGAATTAACCTCACTCCTCAGTTCATCAGCACTCTCAGTAATGGCCCGTGGAAGGTCCTTTTTATATTTTGTGGGTTTATTTTCCTGTTAATCCCTAATCACAACTTATTCTCCCTCCCCAAGACATCCACTCAAATGTGTTTGATATTAATATGATGTGTGTGATTCCTGTTTCTCTGTGTGTTTAAATTTGTATAAATGTTATGTTGAAGCTCTCATTCTTTTTTACATTTTCTCCTTAATACAATTTTAAATATCTGTGTGTGTGTGTGTGTGTGTGTGTGTGTGTGTGTATGCACGTGCACTAGTTCATTTCTTCTAATTCTGCACAGTGTCTGTAAAACCACTGTACTTATCCATTCTCCTGCTCACTGCGTGTGATTCACTGGCCTCCCTCCCTTTCTTCACACCCTGAATTCTAGTCACACTGACTTCTTCATATTCCTCTAAAGCAGCAGAATTCTTGGCATATCCTCCTTGGGCCCATGCTCACCACCTATGTATTATTACACATCTTTTACATTTCTTCTTAAATGTAAATTCCTGATCTCCTTTCCAGAATATGCTTAAGCTCCTGTCCTTTACTCACTGAACTCAGTACTCTCCTTATTGAAACTAAGGTGGCACTTGGTTATAATACTCTATTAGCCAAAAAGCTCCCAAGGGTCTGGATCATGTCTGCTTTGCTCTGTATTGAATGGTTAACTTCTCAGTAATTAGCTCAATGTCTAGAACACAATAGATACTCTATGAAAATTTTGTTGTTGATTGAATGAACAGATATATAAACGAAATCAAGACGTGATGCTGAATCCCAGAAGCTCTTAATGCTCTTAATGATATGGCCAGTTGGTTATAAAATCCCATTTTATTGGGAACCAAAGCTCAGAAAGATGAATTAAATTGTTAAAGTTACAATTTAACTTTAACATTAGTCATGGAGATGGGTTCAAATACATATGTCTTTGACTGTGTACAGTGGTGTAGGTAACAGGCAAAATCTTTGTTGCAGTGATGCTTACATTCTCATAGGTGAGACAATGAGTAAGTAGACATATGGTTTTAGGTGGTATTAAAGGCGTGAGAGAGAGCTTGTGGGAGTAATGGATAATTTAAATTGGATGGTCAGGACATTTGAATAGACAAGGATGAGAAGGAACTAGTCATGGAAAAACTCAGGACAAATGTATTCCAGGCAGAAGGAAGAGTAAGTGTGAAGGCTAGGAGAGGAGAATGGGGTTGGTGGGTTGGGGAACAAGTGGGAGGCCCCTGAGGTTGCATTGTGGTGAACAAGGAATGGTGGGGGAGATGGAGTAGATAGTTTCTTAGTGCAGATGCAGTGGAGATGAAGTAGATGATTTCTTAGAGCATTTGGGCCACTCTAACAAAATACCATAGACTGGGTGGCTTAGACAGAGCTGAAATGTATTGCTTACAGTCCTGGAGGTTGGGAAGTCCAAGTCAGGGTGCCAGCATGTTTGGGTTCTGATGAAGACCCTTTTCCTGGCTGCAGAGTCCTGACTTCTCATTGTATCCTCACATGACAGAAGGGGCAAGAGAGTGCTTTTAGGTCTCCTTTATAAGAGAGCACTAATCCCATTCATGAGGGAAGGCCTTCCAAATTCCTCACTTCCTTATGCCATCACCTTGGGATTAGGGTTCAACATATGAATTTGGGGTGAGCATGAGCATTCAGACTATGACAGATGAATAGTTAGGTGACACATTCCATAGGACCTTATAGGCCATGGTGAGGATATTGTGAGTGTGTCAGAAAGCCTTTGGGAAGTTTTAAGCCAGGGAGCTACATGACCTGACTTATGTCTTACACAGATCATTTTGGGTGATTATAGCAGCAAAAAGATTGGAATGTAGTAGCTGTGGAAATGATGAAAAGTAGTCAGATCTGAAATATATTTCAAAGTAGGACAAATATGAATTGCAAATTGGTTGAATGTGTGTGTTTGGAGGAAGAGAGGAGATTGGGGACGGGGGAAGTGAGTGAAAGGAAGGAACCACTTTGAGCTGCCTATAGGAAATGATGGAGCCATTGACTGAAATGAGAAAGACTGAGGATGGAACAGATTTCAAATAGAAGGTCAGACAATGAGAACTGTCTTGGACATGCTTGGTTTGAAATATCTCGAGACATCCAGGGGTCTTGTTAAATAGGGATACAACCCAGGCTATGGAGGAAAGATTAGGTCTTGAGATATAAGTGTGAGAGCTGTGTTCGTAAAGGTAGTTCTAAATCCAGGTCCCAGGAAGTGAGGTGAGTTAGAGAAGAAAGAGAAGAGGGCTAAAGGAATGTTCAGTGAGGTAGGGGAGAGGAGAGAAGAATGTGTTCTAGAACAGCAGTCGCCAACCTTTTGGACCTCGCCGACCACCAGTGGTCCGCAGAGCACCAGTTGGTGACAGCCATTCTAGAAGGAATGTGGTCAGCTATGCCATATGCTGCTAGGTATCATAAAATGAGGAAAGTATTGACTGGATTTGGCAAAAACTGTGCTCATTGATGACTTTTCCAAGACCCACTTCTCATGCTGTGGCCGAAAAGCTAGAGTACATGCTTTTTGATTTGTTGTTTGTATTTTTATATATCAAATCCTGTTTTAAAGGCATCAGAGGATTCTGTTACTAAATATCACTTTCTAGAAGGAAGTCATTTTGTGAAGTCCAATATTGTTTTACTGCCAATTAACGCCCCCTAATTTTTCTAATACTTGTGATTCATGTAGCGGGTGTTACTTCTTTTTTCTTTCTTAAGTAAAACTCTCATTTCTTTATCTGACCTACCTAACTGCTTGATGTGCTTAAACATTTTAAATTTATTTTCTTAAAAATGACCATCTACTAGTTAATGAAACTTCTGTCCAGTGTATTTAAGGGCAGTGCTAATGAACCTCACAGGTATATTAATAAGCTTGTAAGTAGTATAAGTCTGGTAATAATAATGATTATTTATTAAGCATTTACCAGGTGCCAGGCATTGTCCTAAGTGCTTTACATTTATTTACTCATTTAATCCTCACAACAACCTATGAGCTAAGTACTATTATTATTACATCATGTGGATGATTGTAAGTACCATCAGCACCCAGTAAGGGTAAGCAAATTGTCAAGGTCAATACCTAGAGCCTGAGCTTTCTAACCACCAGGATAGAATGCCTTCATTTCTTCATTCTCTCATTGGGTGCTCTCGATGTGTTGGGCAGTGGTGATGGATAAGGATAACAGGCTTCCACACCCTAAGAATAGCTCATGCTTATCAGGGTTTTCCTGAATAGTTGTGTGAACTGAGAATGTCCATGTTGCATCTGTGGTTTTTCTAGAAAATGTTTTAGAAAACAACTTGATAGGCATGAAAAAAAAACTTTAATATTGGGTTGGCAAAGATGACACTAGTTCAAAATAATGAAATGAGAACTTGCATAATGTAAGTGCCTGCCATGAGCCCGAAGAAGCTGCCATTGTGATTGCTGTTTCATTTAGAGGTTGTAAATATTGACGAATTGTGATTAAATTTCCCAGCTCCCCCCTTTTTTTTTGTCAGCAAGAAGGACACCGAAGATCTGGTTAAAATTAATTACTTGATTTGCATGCATTTTGTTGATCACTCATTCCCTGCAAACCTGAATCTTTTCTCATCTTGTAGAATAAAATAGATTTTAAAGATGGCAAGAAGACTAAAGGAGATAAAGGCTTGAACTTATAATAGTGTCTGTTTCTTTAAAAGTAGATGCCATTCTTTGACCTCTCTGATGTTTGATTTTGGGGGTTGAAGAGGAGTTTCCTCTTCCCTATATAAAATCTTTGTTAAGAAAAGAAAACAAAAAAGAGGTGTTTTTTTATTGTTGTAAAAATACCTTATATTCTATTTGGTCATTATATTGAGTCTTTATTTAAAAAAAGAAAAAAAAACACAGTAACTTACATAGGTGTATTAGCTGCAGTGATTTATTGGTTAATTTCAAGCCCTAAGATACCTGTCATCCTGAAGTCCTCCCACACCTACCTCCAGTCACAGAAGCAACTATTTGCAATCACATCTGGACAATGTTCTAACCAACTGAGCTACCTCCTTTAAACACATCATCTAATTTAGTCGTTCCCAATAACCCTCAGAGGTGGATAAAAAAAAAAAATCACTCCTAATTTACCAATGACAAGCACTGAGCAGAACCAGTTTTTGACATGGGCATATCTGCTCATCTCCAGTATTAGAGCAATCTGGAACCCAGGTGCAATGAAATGAGGAGGTTCAAAGTTGTTTGCCTTCCTGCTGTTTTTGTTATGCTTTTTTCCTTTTGTAGGCTAGAAGGGATTAGTTCCCCTACAAGGCCTTTCTCCAACTGTGGTAATTTGAATATGTAAATCCATCCTTTCCCTCAGGCTCACTTGAGGAGAGTAGAACATTTATAAGGAAATGATCATACAACTCACAAGAGTTAATTCTTGGACTACTAAGGAGCCTTATGTTAATTACATTTACAGTCTCAAATAGGGAGACAACTATACTTGAATAGCCAAATTTAAAAAACAGCAAATATAATTTCTCAAAGACTAAGAAAGCATATAGTGCCATGGGCTATTTTTTTTAATTGCTTTAACTAAAATTATGCCTGTTCTTGTAATTTTGTGTTGTATGCCAGTTAAAACTCTACTTTTCTAGCAAGAAAGTATGTGTGTATATATTTCTGAACATGGAACTGGGACACGTAGACTAATAAAGGATTTGTCTAATTGGTGATTTATTTACACATGAGATGTTCATCAAATCCACTTCAGTATTTAAAATAATAAGTAAACAAAACAAAATTCCCACCTTTCCTAAGAAGAATGAAATCAGAGGTTGGCATAACAAACATCTCTAATATTTATAAACATTAATAACGTGGATTATGTGTGAAGCTTCACTTCTTTCTTTGGCAACAGCATCTGAGAGGGTTTTATTATATTTGATAGTCATGCATATAAACGTTGATAGAAATGTAGTATTCTAGCAATCAAATGTGTTTTTTCGTTTTGCTTCTACTTCATGCTTTAGCAATGTCAGACTTTTTATAGTTTCCTGAACAGTAGAGCTCAGAGGTGGAAATGTAGGCTACAAATACCTTGTTTCTGGTTTGACCTTAACTTTGCCACTTATAAACTGTAGGATCCTGGGCAGATGAATCTCTCTAAGGTTCAGATTTCTCTTCAATAAAATGGGAGATAGGTCTGTTTTAAAGATTAAATGAAATAATGCACCTAAAGTGTTTAGCACAGTGCCTGGCACACAGATCCGCTCAGTGAAGATTAGCTACTCTGATGATCATCACTGTCATTGAATTATATACTGTTTTATCCTCATGTAACTTTGCATCTGTGCTTTCTGTGCATCTTCCCCTTGGGCTTCTTCCGAGTGAACTCCTTTTCCTTTTCTCAAAGCTGGCTAGAATGTCACTTCCGCTGGGAAGCCTCTCCTCACCTCTAGCCCAGGTATAATAACTTGTTCCACTGCAAGGGCTCCTTCCTTACCTGGTGCTTGATGCTGCTGTTCCATTAGATGCCCTGCCATGATGATGGTTTATGGAGTCAATCTCCTCTCCTTGTCTAGACGGTGACCATTATGAGAAACTGTTCTTTCGTGTTCATTGTTGTATCCCCAGCGCCCAGTGCATTTACCTGGCAGACAATGGACACTCCACGGATGCTTACTCAGATGAATTTCTAACAGACAAGTGGAGCTGTGCTGCACTTGATATGAAAGAGACTAAGGACTGTGAATCTGAAAATCGAGGACGTTTAACAATAAAACATTTTATTTTTCCCACTTGCTGCATCAAGTTGAGATGGTTTCCATACTCAGAAAAAAAGGGAGAGAATAAGATCTGAAATTGTGGTCAAAAGGATTTTCATGTGACATTGGACACAATGGAACTTAAAAGAAAATGACCTGCCTAAGAAAATGACTGGATGGATCCCTTATGATGATAAAAGAAGCTAACAGCAGACCTTATTGGTGTGGTTTTGCAAGACATGATTTCATATGTTTGTCCTAGGCCTCAACTCCTTTTGCTACATATCTCCAGGCGGCTGATATTCCCACCCTGTGGTGTAGTCCTCACTGGAGACTTATATGTAACTGCCACAGTTTTTTATTTACATTTATGATTTTTATATTCTCCATAAGCTCTAGGACAAGCCTTTATAAATACAGAGTGTCCTCTAACCTCTTAACAGGAAATGATGGAGTACATTAATGGTGGGGGATGGAGTTCAAGTATTAAAATGATACTGTAACTTGAAATGATATGAAATTATCTAATTGTCTTGTCTGGGTAACTCAGTTAGTTGGAGCGTTGTTCTGATTTGCCAAGGGTGTGGGTTCTGTCCGAGGTCAGGGCACATACAAACAGTCAAACAGTGACAGCATAAATAGGTGGAAAAATGACTCAATGTCTTTCTCTGTCTCTCTCTCTGTCTCTGTCTCTCTCTTTCTCTCTCCCTTCGCCCCCTCTCCCTTCTATTTCTGCCCCCTCCTGCTCTTTAAAAATAAGTAAAATAAATAAATAAATGGTAAGCTATCCAATAACACTCTTTTGTCTTAATCATATTATATTGAAAATATTTCTATTTGAGCTCATTTTCTACTCTGATTATATGATTTAAAATGGAAAAAAATAAAGGAATAAATTGACCAGTATGTCTCAAACTGGTCTGAGACTATATTTTTGAGGCACAATGGATGTTCGATGAGAATCTTTAAAATTAGGTCTTTTGTTTTTATGATAGTCTGATAATTAACCTCAGCATATTTTGGACCATTCATTCTGTAACTGAATGATGGTCTTGCATTTCTGCTTGTGTTAGTGCTAAATGACCCCAACATCCTAGATTGGGCTAAGGAGGAAGATCAGAGCTGGCCTGTTGACATCTGCACATGGCAGAATGGGCCTACTCAGCCCAAAAAAGCTGTACCTGGCAGGCAGTACAGGTACATTCCCTAAGTGATTCGGTTTCAACAAAAGCACATACATTTGTCACATTAAAGTAATGCTATTACTTGGATGTTATTGGTTTTGTAATCTTATTTGCATCTAATTTGAAAATTTGTTCTGGTTTGGTAGTTGCTTAAAAGAACAATAAGCATAAAGGTTTAGTTTTACATTCATACATATTTAAATAACATCATTTTTAATGTAAAGCAATATTGTGTCTTGAGGTGTTTTTTTCCCTCCTAATTCTTTGAAAGAAAACCATATAATTAGTCCATTTTGAGAAATGCTATAATGGGTTCCACTTATGATGCTTTTTGGGGAAAGGATTGTCGGTGACCCAAGAGCCCCTGGTTGTATGGCATACCACATGCTATAGGTGCTCACCAAATCCTTACCAGCGTGTGGAGATCCCTTGATTGTTACCCTCATGCTACCACCTGCTCATTGGGCATCTGTGAGCAAGTTGCAGATACGTTTCCTTTTCTAACCTATTTGGAGTTATGGATCTCTTTGGCTCCTTCTGTCTCTGAAATTTGAGCTCAAACCCTGCAGATTTCTACCATTTGTTTACCTTTCCACTGCGTCACCCAACCTGACCCATAAAATTGGATTTTTTTTCAACTTCTTAGACATCACTGACAACACTGCCACGTTTGAGCTCATTCCATCAGTTTTATTGAAACATGAACTCACCTTTCTTAATGGAAGTTGTAGAGTCTCTCTTTTTTTTCTGGAAATAAAAGAAATATGAAAGGAAAGCACTTAGCCCAGACCTCTGGGCATATAGAACTAATATATCCCCTTTGAAAGGACTTTAATATCTCTGACAAACGCTGCTGCACAGAAGGCTGGGGAGTGTTAACTGTCTCCTTCCTCCCTCTGATCCTGAGGTCATCAGTTCTCTTAATTTGTGTGAAATCTCTCAGGCACCATGGCAGACTTGGGGCTCGAGCCACAGCTTTGCACATCCTTGCATTGGGGCTCTGGGGAAACTGGAGCCACTCAGCTACAGGCAACACAATTTTGGTGTCTCGGGACAGATCTTGTGCTTAATGAACAGAGGAGCTTGTTGGAGCAATCTCAATGCAGTCCCAGGTTATTAGCTTCTCTAGTCTCTCCGGGGTGGGACCTGCAGAGCTGGAGGGAAAATGAGAATGAAAGAAGGAGCCCTTTCCCCCTGGGATAGAATGGGCTCACCTCTGACACGGTCAACTAGCCCCAACTAGAGGCCTACATTCACTGTCTAAAGTTTCCCAAGAAAGGGCCCATTTAAGAACAGGTCTCTTCTCATGTGTGATTAACGCAGGCTATTGTGTGCCGGGTGGCAGATTGGAAAAGGGGCATATAATCTTAAAATAACTTTGTGGTCGATGGGCTGTAGGTGTACTCAGGTTTGATTTGAAGCAAAAGGCTGCGCCACGAAGAAAAATGTTTATAGTTGCCATTTGCTTTAAAGAGCCCTGGGGCTCCCATCTTTATTATGAAATATAGTCTGAGAGCAAAAATATTTAGCTGCACTTCTGTAAATTAAAATCTAGTTTCTCCTCAGGCTTATGATTTGAAGTCAAGTTTCTGACTGAAGTGAGATAATTAAAGGAAAACAGAAGCACGAGGATGATGGATGGGGCCCACAGCCTCGGCATACAGAAAAGCCCCAGCTATTTTTCTTCTGCTCAGCGTAGACTGCAGATTTATCATCAGGACAGCAAACATAGTCAAGGGAGGAAAAGAAGGAGAAGTTACATAGAAGCCTCGTGACAGCACCTGTCACAGAGAAGCAAATGAATATTCTTATAGGGGCAGCCCATTTAAAGAATTGCTTTTTATTGTCCTTTGAGTTGCTTTATGTTCATTTAATAAGCAACACTGAGTCCAAAGATAGCTCTGCCCTTACAGCACTCCCAAATCAGAGTGATATTCTTGGCACCTCGATCCAGTGGGCTGAGATAGTAATTACATCATCGGTACCTGTCAGAGGCTGGGGCAGCCAGGGGAGGGCTGGGTGGGGGAGCACTTAGGGATGGAAGGCTGGCAGCTCTAATTAACTACTGCTTACTCAATGATCTCTGTCCAGATAAATTGTACGGACTCGATGGAGCCTGGAGTAGCATATAAGACGGATGGTGCCATAATAGGGGGAAACGTCGAGAAACATTTATTTTTATACGCTTGAAAAAATTAAGAGGCAGTGATAACTTAAGGATAGAGTAAATAATTGACAACATACGCTTGCTAGAAACAATAGAAAGTCAAATCACAGTTCTAGTGGATTGTTCCTTTCAGCTCGGGACTAGGCCGCCAGGGGTGATTTTGTTATTATTTTAGTCTCCTTCTCTCCTTCCTGAAGAAAAAAAAAAACAAAGAAATCATTCAGAAGTTTGTTAATTTGCTGTCCCATTTTTATCATTTGAAGAGCAACTGAAATAGGTTCCATGTTTCCTGAATGCAGTGGGTTTCTGGGTAGTCTGTGCATAGGAAAAGTACCCTGTATTTTCTGCGTTCTTCGGTGAGTGAATAATTCTCTTGTATTTCACACTTACCAGTAACAGAGGTTTAATTTCACGCAAGACTTCTTGTTTCTAAATGGTTTTAAGTTGTTTCTTTGGGCTAAAGTCTGAGTTCCTTTGCACCCTCCACCTAATGAAAGAGGGAGCGGGAGAGCCTGGTTGGCCTCCTTGGTGCATCTGCCACGGAGATGTGTAAGCTGCTCCTGGTTTCTCAGACTGCCCCCAAAACATATCTTTTTGTTTCCCTCTTAGCTTTTCCGCTTCCTCTATTTCCCTTGCTCTGATCCTGAATCTTAGATGAAGAGGAAGACCTTTGGCAGTAGAATCAAGCAAGTCTAAGAGGCCAGATCTCTCAGTTTTTCACCTTGGACAGAGAGCCAGTGTACAAGCGACTAAGTCAGACCAGGTGACCAGTTGGAACCAAGAAAAAGGAGAGTAGAGATATGTTAACTCTGAGGATCTTAAGAATGTTGCTTTGCTTCATAGATTCTGTAGCGCCTGATTTTTCTTTTAAAGCAAGTTAAGCAACACGATCCTCTTTCTAATTGGAGTCTCGTGCCAAACCTCAGTACTGAGCCTTCTCCTCCCTTCCTATGTGGCCTCACTTCTTGGGGAGTGAGATGGAGCGAGGTGGGGTTTCAGGCTCCACCTTCGTTAACCAGAGTAGCAGTGCCACACCCGTTCAAATCACAGTTTGATGTTCTCACATGGATGCTCTCATTTGAAGAACATGTTTTGTAGCTTTAAAAAGTTTAAAACCACTCTAGAACAGTAGTTCTCAACCTTCTTAATGCCGCAACCCTTTAATATAGTTCCTCAAGTGGTGACCCCCAACCCTAAAATTATTTTTGTTGCTACTTCATAACTGTAATTTTGCTACTGTTATGAATCATAATGTAAATATCTTTTTTTCCTGATGGTCTTAGGCCAGCAATCAGCAAACTGTGGCTCGCAAGCCACATGTGGCTCTTTGGTCCCTGGAGTGTGGCTCTTCCACAAAATACCATGACCTGGGCAAGACTATTTTGTAGAAGTGGCATTAGAAGAAGTTTAAGTTTAAATTTGGCTCTCAAAAGAAATGTCAATCGTTGTACTGTTGATATCTAGCTCTGTTGACTAATGAGTTTGTTGACCACTGTTAGGCTCTACAGCAGTGGTTCTCAGCCTGAGTGGTCGTGGCCCACAGGTTGAGAGCCGCTAGCAGGGTCGCCTAAGACCATTGGAAAACACAGATATTTACATTACGATTCATTAACAGTAGCAAAATTACAGTTATGAAGTAGCGACGAAAATATATTTATGGTTGGGGATCACCACAACATGAGGGACTGTATTAAAGGGTCGCGGCATTAAAAAGGTTGAGGACCACTGCTCTAGAACAACGTTATGTGTGTTTTTAAGAATTGTGCATCCCATTAATAAACACTTTTGAGCATACTTTCAATAGAAGCCTATTTATTGTTTTTTTAAATAGAGCACTTAACCAACATGTTAAGTGCATTTAAAATGGCCAAAATTGGTTAAATTAATTTTAAAAAATGCAATTAAGTGGAAACTATAATATTTTCTCCTGTACCCCGTTGAGTCCTCCCTCCCCCATAGTGCTTGCCTTCATCTTTGGAGACGATTCCTAGAGTTCTATAACAGCAAACTCAAAATCTTGGTGACTTAATATAGTAAAGGTGTCTTCTTGTGTGTGTCCCCTGGGGGGCAGGGACCTGGACCTCTTCCCCTATGTGACTGTCATTTTCCATGAACTTGACCTTCACCTTTCACTGGAGGGTAGGAAAAAGTGAGCATGGTGAATGGGGTGAGTAGGCACTGAATCTGCAAATGATATACAGTATATGCATCGTTTCCTTCCCTGTCTCACTGGCCGGAACTCAGCCACATCTGGTGAAAGCTACAGAACGTACTCAGCTGTGAAAGCGACTGCCTATAGCGTTTCTGCCAACAGAATGAATGCTCCACCCAAGGGGCGATTCTCTTCTGCGTCTCCCTTGTGAAGTCTCACTTTACTTTTGGTTTGTTGAATGAGGCTCTTAGAGAGGTGGGTCTGTGCCTGTTTTTTAGTTAAGGAGTATGTTCTGCCGAGGGTAACAAAAGCCCACCTAGACTGGCTAAGAAACGTTTCATTTTTCTCATGTAAGAAGTGTGGTGTGAGCGGTTCAGGCTGGTGGACTGCTCCAGGGAATCAGCCAGCACTCGGGCTCTTTCTTCCTTTTCCAGCGTTCTCATCTCTGTTGTTTATACGCCTTTCCCCAGATGGCTTGTCTTTTCCCAGATATCTTGCTGTGTGTGTATTGTTTTTTTTTCCTTTAAGATGAAGGATGAGAACAACAACAAAAAGCAAAAGCAAATGACAGTTGAGTCTGTCCTATTTAGCAAGTCTCCCAGAGACCCCTCCTTGTAGATTTCACGCATACCTCCTTGGCCATAATTGTGTCTCAAGACCAACATACCCAGCCATTGCTGCAAGGGAGTCTGCAAAATGATTGTTTGAACCTGAGCATATTGCCAACTGAACAAATTAGCGGGTCTATTACTTAGAAAGAAGAGGGGGAAATGGCTATTTGCATGCAGCCATTTGATGATTCAAAAATCTCAGCTTCTGCATGAGTCCAGCCTGGTGAAAGGAGGCTGTTCTGCAGCCAAGTGGAGTGTATACCAAAGCGTAAGTTATGCTTTTGTAGTTTATTGGTCTGAAATCAAGTCGGCTGCTAAGATCTCTAATAACTGGCTCTATAAGTTAACCCACAGTTTCTTTGAGGTGGATATTCTTTACATGTGCACTTCCTCTTAGTTAACTATAATATACATCTTTTGAGACACATTTTCTAGGTAAACTGGAGCACAAGCATTTAAAGCTTCATCTTCTATTAGTTAAGGAGTATGTTACCAAATGCTCCTCCTGACAACTGACGGGAGATGGAGAGCATCAGGGACTCCCCACACCTATCCCTATTCTGGTTTCCCCAATGTTGACCCCTTGAGCAATCAAGTGTTTCAGGAAGCATGTGCTTGGCATTAGCTGGTTCTCCACAAACAGGCCTTCTTTTTACACATTAATTTATATACAGGACTCATAATGAAACGAAGATAATTTTGCAACCCTTAATACTGCTACTTGGAGGCAGTGTTTGGTATAACTTTGATGACAAGACATGTCTTTTGATGACAAAATATGTCTCTTTTTTAAAAAATTGAGACTATGTTTATTAGCAGGCTTCGAGAGAGATGGTGCTGTCCTCTGTTTTATTTTATTTTTCTTTGCCTTGGCTGCTAGGAAACTCAGAGCCAATTTAGTGCTCACATGAATAATGTCTTATTTCAGATTCCCGATAATATTATTTGTGTTTTTTCTCTAAACAATTTCTAGTATCTTTTTCTTAATTTCACTTTAACTATCTGCTGTTGCATATGGATTTTTATCATAAGCCACCTTTGAAATATAGAGGAGAGATGACAAATAAAGTAAAAATAAATGAGAAAAATTCATACTGTTTATTAATGTCTTATTCTATCAAAACCATATTGTTTGGTAGGGAGTAATTTAGGCTGTCAGATTTGTCTTATAAATTGAAGAATAGCACTTTTACTTTGGAAGTAATAAGGTACATTCTTCAATCTGTTGATCTCTATGCATTTTAACTAGAGTTTAAATCTTGAATGGGTAATTACCACCAAATGAATAGTGATGATGTTTATTATGATGGTGGTTTTTTTATTTGAACTTTCAAAGGAAAGCAAAGTTTATTTCAGTCAGTCATGAAATTTGGAAAGGTAGGGGTATTGAATTTTCTCCTTCTCTCAAAATAGTAAATTTTAAATGTGATAGGCAGTAGGTAAGTTATGATCAAGGTCATACAACAGTACTGTTAATGGGGAATGTAATTGAAATAAAACAAGCAACAGTGAGAGAAGAGTTACACTGCCTACCCGGAACACATGGTCCTCTTACAGAGCTCACCACAGCTGCCTAGAACCCTGGACACTCTTGTCTAATTGGCTTTTAGCATCTGTGTATAAGTGTCTGAGAGATGGATGCTTTTCTTTTCTTGGGGGTGGTGAAGGTGGGTGTTTTGGAGCTTGAATGAGTTGGCTAGATGATCCATAGACTTGCACTTGAGGTCCTTCATGATGCAGGGTGGGTATGGAGATAGGGCCCCAAGGGGCAGGCAGGCCAGGGGCTAAGGGTCAAGAGTCCTTTGGAATGCTCTGGAGTCTTTCCTTTTCTCATTTCTTCGTGGCCACCTGTCTGATGCAAGTTACCATCATTTCCATATGGATCACTGCATTAGCTTGGCCTCCCCACATTTACTATGACCTCATCCAATCCCACCTCCACTCTGTGGCTGGAATAATCTCTTTGAAACTGATACTGAATCAGGTCACTCCTCACTTGAAGACAGGCTCCACCTGGTCTCATCCAGCCTACCTGTCCAGCCTCTCATCATACCACTCTCCTCCTCACTCTCTACGCCCCCATCATACTGCGCTTATCTCATTGCTTTCTTAGTTATGTGTCCCCCAAGACTCCATTACTCAGCTGCCCTCTCAATTTACTTCTTCAGAGAAGAAATAAGTAGATTCTTCTGGAACATACCCTCATAGCACCACATGACTTTTCATCATTGCACTTCTTTCTACTTGAAAGTATGGGTTCATTTGTGTGATTACTTCATTAATATATCTCCTGCTAGACTATATTTTATTCTGTAGGTCAGAGGCTGATTTGTTATTGCTTATCATCATTATCCCAGGCTCTATCACTGTGTCTGGCAAACCATGTTTGTTGAATGGATGATTAAATAAATCTGTGAATGATTATCTCAATGTGTTTTTCTATAAGGAAGCTGGAATAAAATGAAAATAACAATAAGAGTCATTAATACTTACTGTATATTCTGTGCCAGCCTCTGTTATTAATGCTTTACATATTAATTTAATATTTACAACATATCTATAAAGTATGTTCTATTATTATCCCCAATTATGAAATGAGGCAAAGCGCCCACTCTTTCAGCATGGGTTGCACATAGTAACTTCCTCCCAAACAGTACAGTATCCTATATAATAAAAGCCCAGCGACCAAAATGGCAGAAGGACCAGAATGACCAGTACAACCAGAATGACCACAACCCCTAACCCCTGCTGACCCCATCCCCTGGCAGGACCCCCCACCCTGATCAGGGGCCCCCATCAGGGCAGGCCAGCTGGCCCCTACCCATGCACCAGGCCTCTATATTATATAATAAAAGGCTAATATGCAAATTGACCGAACTGTGGAATGACTGGTTGCTATAACCACCAGGGGCAGATGCTCAGTACAGGAGCTGTCCCCTGATGGTCAGTGTACTTCCTCAAGGAGCTGGGCTTACTGCTGGCGAGCACAGCAGTGGTGGCTGGAGCCTGTTCTGTGGCAGTGCTAAGGATATCCGACTGCTGACTTAGACCAGCTCCCTGGAGGAAGCAGACCTAAGCCATCAGTTGGACATCCTCCAAGGGCTCCCAGAATGGAAGAGGGCGCAGGCCAGTATGAGGGACACCCCCCTGAGTGCATGAATTTCAAGCACCAGGCCTCTCATAAAGACAATAAAAAAAAGAGTACCTATGTAATGGAGAACCCTGACAAACATGACCTCAGCCAGGTGATTAAGATCAATGTCAATAGTTATCATCATCATTGATAAGTTATATTGATAGTATGTTCCCTTGATATACGAAAATAGTGCTTTTGTTCTGTGGTCTTCCTCCCCAAACACAAGAATAATCATGAGAAAAACATCAGCCAAACTCCAACTGAGGGACACTCTAAAAAATACCTGATTTATCCATCTCAAAACTGTCAAAGTCTTTAAAAACAAGCAGAGTCTGAGAAACTGTACAAGCTAGAGAAGCCTAAGGAGACATAAAGACTAAAGTAGTGTGGCATCCTAGATGGGGTCCTGGGACAGAAACAAGATGTTAGGTTAATACTTAGGCAATCTGAGAAAAAAAGAAAAGAAAAAAGATTGGCTTTCATTAATAAGAATGAATCAATACCAGTTTATTAATGGCAACAAATGAACCATATTGATAGTACAAGATGTTGAAAATACAGCACATTGGGTGGTGGTATCTGGGAACTTTCTGTTATAGCTTTGCATTTTTTGTAGACTTCAAACTATTCTATAAACTAAAATTTAATTTAAAAAAAAGGCAAGGTGATGGACATAGCCAAGATTTGGTCCCCTGTTATCTGACCACGTTCCTTGCTCTTAACTTCTGCACCACTCTGTGAAGTTTTCCTTAAGGCTGTCCCTGTAAAACAGGACAACATGCCAAATTCAATTTGAAGCCAGTTTGGCACAGTCAGTGCAAATATGGACCCAATTTGTGGTATTCTCAACACCCACAGTGCACCAGTCGGGGGACAGAGCCATGGGTGTGCTGTAGGAACAATGTTCTAACCAAGTTGGAGCAGGATTGTAGGCAGTGACTAATGGGACCTGAGGATACTCCTTGCACTTTGACCTGGGCTAATCTAAGGCTGCAAGTATGGCAATTTCCTCAACAGGTTATGCTGAAGAAGGAATGGATTCATTGCTTATGTCTGAACCATCCTTTCCTCAGTTTTCTTTTGTTGGAATCCCACCTCTGTCATCCATGAAACTGTTCTGATCCTCCCAGAAAAAGTTAACCCTTTAGTAGTGTGACGTCCGTAAGGGAAGAACAGGGCCTTAGAATGGATAGGCTCTGCCAGTCATGTCACGTGACCCTAAGCCAAGTATTCAACCTCTTAGAGGCTCAATTTGCTTCTCTAAAAGAAACAGGGATAAAAATTATTATCCTTAGGGTTGCTGTGAAAAAGGAAAGAGAACAATGACTGTGAAAGCATCTAGCTCAGTGGCTTGGACATAACAGGTAAGTGCTGAGTAAGAGAGTTCCTTCGTCTCTTTCCCATTTTCCTCTTTATGGGGTTATAGTACATTGCGTTATTAAGCCCTAGTTTCAGTCTGCACTATCAGTTATAATGACTGTGCCTCCACAAGACCACAAACTCTTTAAAGGGGAGAATCATGTTTAATTCATGGTTGTATTCCCAGTGTGTGGTAGAGCAGGGTCGGTTCTGAACAAATGACCCATTTAACTGAACTGAACTAAATTGAATTAAACTGAACTGAAAAGGTTGGGTGTTTTTCAAGTGATGCTTACTTGTATGGAGTTAGATAAAAGTGGGCAAGCCCAACTAATGACCCCTGGGGGGGTACCCAAGGCTTTCTTTCAACTTAAGTAGAGATTCTTTTGATTGACATGCTGATATTTGTTTCAATGGGCTGATAAAGAACTTTGACCATCAGTTGTTAATAAAATGCTTCCATGTTAACAGAAATCAGCTCACCACTGCACTAATGTATCTGTTCCAGCCTGGGCTGATCCTACTTGGAGGGCAGATAAGTAGGGCAAGCCAAATACTGGTGGTTAACACAGGTGGGTCAGCCAGTGATAGACAACTCCTAGCGGGAAGCCCTGAGCAGATTCACTTGGCCATTGGCCACACTGGGCACTAATGCTTCCTCGGCACCATGTTCATGTGTTTTTGGCCCCTGCATTGCACAGATTAGAGGGCACCGAGGTGAGGCAAATGGGCATGACGCTAGCATGTCTCTGTTACTTTGGTAACAAGGAATTCCATGAAATTAACAAACATGTTCTAAGTGTTTGTTGTTGGCAAAGCATCAGCATAAACAAGTGGATGTGATATTATCCAAGTTGCAGTTCATTTGGCCAAGTCACTGCCTTCCTCATTTATCCCGTAAGTGAACAATGTTTACCCTATAGAAGTAATTGGTGAACTGTGCAAGGAGCACAGTCTTTGGGATTCTGGCTCCACTAATCAGCTGTGGGACACTGGACCAGGTAGCTAACCTCTCTTTGCCCCAGGAGACCTGTGCATATTGTATTGATTCTTGTTTACAGTGAGCACTCATGACAATGCTCATAAAGATTCCTAGCACAGTGCCTGGTACAAAAGAGAGCTCAGGAAATCAGTTTTAAATCTTGGCAGTAGTTATTTCTTTAGCCATGTGAACATCAGTTTCACGCGATTTGTGTTTTAAAGCTCTAGAAATAGAGTCTGATTGTTCTTGGACACAGAAGGCAATGTATCTTTTAGTTGTTGATTAGAGAATTTTATCAGATTTATTATCAGTAATTACAAAATATGGTTTGAAGCATTATTATCAAAACTTTAAAGGAAAGACATGTTTTGATAGCATTCTTAATAACTCAGGGGGAATGACAATTAAAAACCAACAGGGACCTGCATTTGGGTTTTCTGTAGAGATTTTATGGCAATGCTAAAGTGTAATAAATGCTTCTCATTTAATCTGGGAGTTCTGTAACTTCACAGTGCATATTTAGGTGATAAATGGTTATCACTGATCTCTCACAAGTTATTGCTGCTCTCTATGTAAAAGAAGAGATCTTGGTCACTTTTATTACAGTGTTTTTGAAAGGCTATAGAAGAAAATATTGGAAATCATTGTTTCTTGGTTACCATTTTCATAAACTATAAAACAATTCAGAAAATTTTAAAATTTCATTTTGTCTGAATAAACCATAGTCTAGCAAGAAGGCTCTGTTTTATTATCAGGTAACCTTACATGTTAAAATTCATGGGAAAATAAGCTGAGACTATAAAAGAACACATTTATAAGAGAAATTTTGGAGTCTTCAAATTTGAAGTACATTCTGGGACTGAAAATTAGTGATAACTGAGATTAGAATTGCTTATGGATATGCCTGTATCAGAGCCAGAGGAATGTCTAGAAATCCAGACATCAAGCATTAATTTCAGACTGCTTATGTCAGTTCATCTAGTGGAGTTAGAAATATGCTGATCCACCTGATAATGGAAAGAAAGTTAGATATATATTATTCCTCTCTTGTTATCTGGGAATATACAAGCAGAGTTTACAAATAATTTTCTAGTAAGGCCTGTTAGAATTTCCCTTCTCAAGTGCGAGTTTCGTCCCCACATTCCACATTCTTTGCAGTGTTGTTTCTAGACTTATTTCCCTCTTGGTTATGTCTTGCCGGGCCTCTGGCAGGAGAGGCCTCTCGTCGCCATTCTTTCCTTCCAGTCCACAAACCTCCCAGTCCTTCTGGCCTGCCTGTGTGGCCAGATCAGTCTTCCCAAAGCTTCAGTTGAAAAATATCGCTCCACTACATCTCCAAGACACACAGGACACTTTTCTTCCCACAGTGCCTTCAGCACAGACTTCCTCTTCATGACACAGCCCAACTCAACTTTATCTACATACCAACTCACACTTCCTGTTTCATCCAAAAGGGGCTCCCCTCATTTCCTGAACATGCAAGTGCTTTGCTTTCTTGCCTCAGTGCCTTTGCTTCTCCTGCTCCTTTAGCCTGTAACACCCCTTCTGTGAATCCATCTGTGAATGTCCCATCCATTGATAAAACCAACTGCAGGTGCCAACCCCTCGCATGTTCAAATATAACAACACTTTTTTAAAATTTTCATTAGAAATTCACGATACCAATCTTATTGAGAAGTTGGAAACTAGAAAAGAAAAAAAGTTACAACCAAGTCTGATGTAATTATTAATGCTCCTATTTTAAATTTTGAGGTAATTGTGGATTCTTATACAATTTTAAGAAATATTACTCATAATAATCCCATATTCTTTTCCCCCAAATCTCCCCCACCCACCCCAAGGTAACATCTTTAATATTGCAACCAGGAAACTGACATTGCTACAGTCCACTGCACTGGATTTATCTGGATTCACCAATTTTATAGATACTCATTTGTATTCATGCATCTGGGTTTGCATGTATGTGCTCACATGTTTATTTAGTTATATACAATGTTATACACATATAGACTGGTGTGACCACTGCTCCATTCAAGACAGAGCAGATCTAGCATGAGGATTCCTAGTGTAGCCTTCTGAATATACAGCCACCTTCTTCCCCGCCCCTTCCCTGACCTTTGGGAACCACTAATCTGTTCAGCTCTATAATGTGGCTGTTTCAAGAATGTTATATGAATGTAATCATACAGTAAACAGAAATCTTTCACAGGAATATTTTTGGGAAGTATTGTATTGGAAGTTTCTCCACCATCTTCGTCATATCATCTTGAGAAAGTTTACACTGCTCACTGTTGCTTTTACAACTGATGCCATGCAGAAAGGGTATGAGATGGAATGTGAGTTCTTGGGAATTGGCAAAAGTTTCCAGCAGCTTTGACTTTCAAAAACACAGATTTAGATCCTAGATCTCCTAGATCACACCTAGATCTACAAGGGGCAAGAGGGCAGAGGTGGCATTGCCTTAGATAATGTTGGCCATAGAGTGCCTTTTAACTACAGCACTTGCTAGCTGAGTAAGCTCAGTTTCCTCATCTGTAAAATGGGGTGGTAATCATGTTAACCTCACAGGGTTGAAATAAAGATGAAATACATACTTTGTGTTCCTTCTCTGGCACATAGGATTTGAAACACAGCATCTCCTCAGGTATATATTTATTTAACAAAAATTTATAGAGTATATGTTATCTTCCAAAAAGTGCCAGGGTCAGATACAATGATGAACAAGGCTAAGTGGAGCTCTGTGAGATACACACTTTTAGTTCAGTGGGGTCTGTTTTCAGATAATATATGAAAGCAGGATTAAAATATAATATAGTCTGATCTACTTTTCTACAGAAGAGTGTTTTGTTTGTTTGTTTGTTTTAGCAAAATCATAGTTCTGGATAAGAGTTTTTTTTATAAATTAAAAGTACTTGTTTGTTACCATTTGATAATCCTTTCCAAGGTAATTAACCAAGACTTAGAATGAGAAATAGTTTGCACCACACCTTGAAATTCGCTCTACTGGGTGATCTTTTTTTAGAAGTCATGCCATTCAAATGGCAGCACTTGGCTAGATGTTAATTCTTAACTGTGTTTATGAATTCCTAGGGAAAAATAAAATTTAGACAATGATGAAAGATGCATGCAAACTTATCAAAGATTATCATAATAAATAACTGTTAGCTCCTTTTCCATTTTAAATTTCACGTATTATCAATCAATGCTTAATCTTTTCTGTTTTGCTAACTTATGTACCAGGCAGCCTTTACCCTCTATTGCCTGTTTCTTTCTCCTGTTTGATCAAAGCTACTCATTATCACCCACCTTTTAGAAGAAAAGTGTTAATTGCTTTTTTGATCTGTACCTCCTTCATCTGTAGAATTGAACTAAAATCTAACTTTCTTACCTCTCAGGCTTATTCTAGGGAACAGACATAGTACAGTACCTGTAGCATAGAGGAATAAACATATATTTAGAGTCAGTCCTGGGTTCAAATCCCAGCCAGCCACCTTGTGTTAGTTTGTGGCCAGGAACAAAAAGTTGAGCCTTGTTTTCTAACATGTCCCACAGGAATGCCATTGCATATTCTATATAATAATATCCTATATCCTAATATGCAAATGGTAGTCATGCCATCACACCTTCATGCTGTAATGGCTCAGACACTTAAAATTCGGGAGAGGAATGGGAACAAGCCAGGCTCCCAAATGAGCTTGTGAAAGAAGAGTGGGAACCAGCCAGGCTGTGGCCTGGGAGAGGGACAAGCCACCTGCCCTGTGGTCCTGGGCACCAGCAGGTGCTCCTGTGTCTGCAGCATGGCCCAGAGAGGGACAAGCCACATGCCCTGTGGTCCTGGGTGCCAGTCGTTGGGGCTATGGTTCGGGACAAGGACAAGCTGCACCATGATCTTGGGCACCAGCCCCTGCAGCTGTGGCAGGGCAAAGCTGCCCTTCCACGGTCCCCCGCAGCTGCAGCCAGCCTCGGTGAAGCCGACCCAGGTCCTGGATACCAGTGGTCAGCCAGAGGGAGGGAAGCCTGGGACCCAGGTGCCTATGACTGGCCGGAAAAGGGAATCTTGGGCCCTAGGTGCGGGAGGAGGCAGAGGTGATTAGGGGCGATCAGGCAGGCAGGCAGGTGAGTGGTTAGGAGCCAGTGGTCTGGAATTGCGAGAGATAGTCAGACATCCCCTGAAGGTCCTGGATTGGAGAGGATACAGGCTGGGCTGAGGTACTGCCCCCTCCCGCATGCACAAATTTTGTGCACCGGGCTGCTAGTACTAGTATATGTCTCTCTTAAGGTTGTGTTCTGAATACTCTCCATGCCACCTTCCTCCCTATGCCAATCCCATCTCTGCTTTTCTCTGTATTGCAGGTGTCTGATCCCTATCAATACATTATCCAGGCTTCTTTGCCAGTTGACTACCCATTGAGTTAGCCAGTGGGAGGCACTGGTAGGTCAGACAGTGATAGGAAAGAGGCTGGGCACTTCTTTGCTCTCTCTAGCTTCAATGTCTAGTCTCTGGCAAGGGATGTGTCTGTCTTCTTGAACTCAGCATCCTGGACAGTCCCAGCTCTTCCTCCTCCCCCAGTTCCAGTTCTGCCTGGGCTCCAGGAACACTGTCATTTCCTGGAGGGTGGTATTAGCTTCCTCCTGCTGCTAGTCTTTGAGTGCCTAGCCAGTCCTTACTGGTTCCCTTAATCCTAGCTATTCCTCTGTACCTTCATTACTGTCTGTTCCTTTGAACCAGCTGCACTGATTATTACTCCTGCTGAAATTCCAACTAGTACAGGTGGGAAGAGCTTACATTTAAATATAAATGAACATTATTTAACTTGGATGTGGCACATAATGATAAACAAGCGTTTTTAGGCTCCCATTTCTTTATTTATTTATTGTGCCTCATTTTTTTTCACAGCAACTGCTTTTTATTCCTCATGGCTTACATCAAATTCACTCTTTTACACTAAATGCACAATAAGTAGAGTGAGCCCTAGACGGTCTGGCTCAGTGGACAGAGCATTGGCCTGCAGACTGAAGAAGGATCCTGGGTACAATTCCAGTCAAGGGCACATACCTCAGTTGAAGGCTCAATCCCTGATCCCTGGCCCTAATCAGGGAGTGGCCATGAGGCAACCAATCAATGTATCTCTCTCTCTCTCTCTCTCTCTCTCTCTCTCTCTCTCTCTCTCTCTTTCTCTCTCTGTATCTTCCCCACCCCCCCATTCTCTCTCTAAAAATAAAAAATAAAAAAAAATCAATGGAAATATTCTTGGATGAGGATTGGAAAAAAAAAAAAAAAGTAAAGTGAGCCTGATGGCCTGATTTCCCACACAGAGATTGTGCTGTCTCAGATTATCCTCTGCCTGCCCTTCCAATCTCCACTTTAGTTTTTTTTTTATAATATATTTTATTGATTCTTTACAGAGAGGAAGGGAGAGGGGTAGAAAGTCAGAAACATCGATGAGAGAGAGACATCGAGCAGCCGCCTCCTGCACGCCCCCTGGGGATGTGCCCGCAACCAGGATACATGCCCTTGACCGGAATCGAACCTGGGACCTTTCAGTCCGCAGACTGATGCTCTATCCACTGAGCCAAACCGTTCTCGGCCCCACCCTAGTTTTTAAATTATGATTTTTTTTTGTATTAACTGCTAAAGATCATTTACAACTCAGCCTCCCTTGTGTAGTGTTTAGAGCCTGCTTTAAGGTAGAAAACATTCTGTTGTTACTTTTAAGATTCAAGCTCAGCTACCTGGGGTGTATGTCCTTCAGCTTCACTTCTTTATACAACCTCACCATCACTCATGGCAAATGGGCATCCAGTCCTTTCAAACGCTAGGTAATTAAGGAATAGGAGTTGAAGAAAAATAGAAAGAAATCTATCCCCTTCCCCATGATATCCAGGTAGGGATTAAGATGCTGCCCTTTGAATTCCTTTCTGATTAGATGTTTCTTCTTCCCCTAAATGATTGAGTGAATATAATTAATTTTACAAATATCCTTTGGTAATTGGAAATTTATTTTTTGTTATATAATTTCTAGGAAGAGAAAGACTAATGAAGCTGTGTGGCCAGAGACCAAGAATATGATTGCTAATATTCAGGGTCTAATTCAAGTCTGTTTGCTGCCTTTGGATGCTTAGAGTCCTGGGATTTCAGAGGTGGGAGGAGTCTTACTGACCACCGGTCAGTCCATGCTTACAGAAAGGCAGCTGTGAGGAACACACTTGCTCATAGGAAAGATGTCCTTTCTAGTTTGTAAGGACAGTTGTGGGGAAGCACGGGACTTGGTTGAAAAGTCTGTAAGGAGGAATCCACAAAAGGTCTGAGGGCCTCCATGGGGACCTGGCCTAAGACAGCAGCCCCTGCCTCGACTTTTCCAAACAAGTCTTAGCTCCTGGGTGTTTTACTGGAATCTTTATGTTTAGCCTTTAAACGTCCTAGCTTAAAGGATTCTGCAGACGCATGTGTCTTCTCAAGGATGCTTACCCTACAGCTCGTATCTAATAGTTAATTTTAGTTCAAGCTGTTGTTACAATAAAAGCCTAAGGAGGCAGGCGAACATGGCTGTCTGGTTCCTATAGCCAGGCAGTCCCTTTGCCCTCTCTTTCACAGAAACGTGTCAAAGTAATCATTCACCTGTTGTTCAGGGTCTTATGGTAAGCCCTGGTAGATAAGGAATTCAAAAGTGTAATCTTAAGTGTTGCTATTGATCTCAGAACCTTGAGTGTAGAGAAAGTTCCCTTTTTCACAGACTCTTATGGAAAGTGAAACAGAGGCTTGCGAATGCCAATCCACATGACTCTCAGTTTAAAATTAAGATGAAAATCCTGGTGTGTGTGTGTGTGTGTGTGTGTGTGTGTGTGTGTGTGTGTTTGTCTGCGCGCGCATGTGCGTGAGCATGCATGTGTTTGCTTTCTTTGCGTTTTTGGCTAACAATCTCTGAAAACTAATTATTGGCTTCAGTTTCCTGTGCATCTGTATGTGTGAATCCTTTCATTTTTTTCCCTATTTTTTAATAACTTTATCTTTGACCTATTCATGGTATTTGCTTATGTGAAAAATTATAACTTTAATTAAAAAGGAAGAAATATCTGCAAGAAAAACATGGTCTTTTATCTATCAGGTATGACGACACAAGGTCTAGGTCAGCTGATGTTCTTAGGAGAACTCAAACAGACTGAGATCTGAAAGAGGAATAATTATCTCCAAAAATGCTTAGAGAACTTCTCAAAAATGAAATTAATAAATATTTAATTAAACATCTCCTAAAAATAAAATTGTGTCAACTTCATTAAGTGTTCAATCAAGTATGTATGTAAATCCCATTATATTGTAAAACATTTGAAGATGAGATGTTCTCCTTTACAAGTTCTCAAGCAGGCATGATAATTGCTACGAAATCACTGACATTCTAAATTAAATGAGTTTTTGAGCCAAATAATTTACAAGGTAAAATTGTAAATTAAAAAATTTTATGTTTATTTTCATTTTCTTCCAGAGAAAAATGTGTGACATGGGTGCAATTGAAACTTCGTGGCCCATGCGCAGAAATCGGTTTTTGGCTCTCAAAAGAAATTTCAATCTTATACTGTTGATATTTCGCTCTGTTGACTAATAAGTTTGCCGACCACTGTTATAAAGCAAAAGAACCCAAGAATTTAGAGTTGAAAATGACCATAAACACTTTATTTGTTATGTAACTCTGATTGCATTTCCATGGTATATTATTGGCCCATGGTTGTAAGAAATACATGGATTTTAGTCACGGAGGCAAACCCACTTGGGGAGATGTTTGGGCACATTATGACAAATGCAAGCCTAGAAAATTATGCTTCTAAGACAGTTGGCTGTTCTTATGGGAATAGGAACTCTGGCAAAAAAGAAAAAAGACTGTCTTCTAGGAACTATCTAATGCCAATTGGATCAGTGTTTGTTCTTATACCCTTGGCAGCTTTGCTAATGCAGCCATCTCTCAACTCATTCTTTCCCCTAGATGTTTGTGCTGATCCTTTGGATTTGACATTTCTTGCAAAGTTTGCATTCTACCCGTCTCTGGTCTCCCCACAGCTCTATTTTGATTTCTGGATAAAGTTTTTCTGTGTCACCCATGCTTTCCTGGCATCTGATCTTGGCTCAACCCCAGTTTTGACCCGCCACCTGTAGGCACTGAAGGAAGTAGTTATTTACAGTATTAAATAAATACTGGATGGATGGTTAAGACAACATTGCTAGCTGCTGAAACAAAATATCAGGAAATCAACACAGCTAGAATTCATTTCTTCTTGACACAACAGGATAACGTAGGCATTCCTTTCAGGCATCTCTCTTCTAGATGCAGTGATGGTGGGACCCAGGCTCCTTCCATTTTGTGGCTTTGCTATCTTTGGCACACATCTTTCCAATTATTATGTTCATATTCATAAAGCCATGGGGGGATTATGGAAGGTTAGGCAAAGAAGATTGCATGGGCTAAGGTTGGAGGAATGCTCATCAATTCTCATTTTCACAGGCCACACTAAGGGGATCTGGGAAATGTGGCTAGGAGGAAGGGGAAAATTTAGCTAGCAATTTCTGTCACATGGAACCTTTTGGCATCTCAAATGCATGTTGGGAAAACTGAGTAAGCATCACCTTTGGGGAAAAGAACAATAACCAGTGATTTACTTATTGAACATTTTATGTAGAACTTAATATGTTCCAGATAGTGCTTTAAGTGATTTTCAAATAATACCTCATTTAATTCCTATACAGCCCTGTGAGGGTAGATATTGTTATTATCCTCATTTACAAATGGGAAAACTAAAGCACAGAGTAGTTAGGTAGGTGGCTGAAGATAATGGCACCAGTACGTGGCAGGAGTGAGAGATTAAACACAGGCATCCTGGTTTCAAGGTCTGTGTTTCACTGCTATGTTTCATTGATTCTGATTTTGTTATCACTGTGACTTTTTCATCACAATAACATCTTATAGCTAAGGAAATTGAGTATCTTAGTCAAGCCTCCTGAGGAAAGACAGTGTATTCCTATTTTATAGATAATGCAAGAGTGGAGGAAACTCCCCAAACACACAACCAGAGGAGTAAATTACTGTGTCTCTGTCAGAAGAATGCCACCATTCACTGAACTTGACATTTCTCATGGCCACATATAGTTTTTATAGATTGAGCTTTGAGTGTGCACCCCTCAGCATTTTGGTGCTACTTTTGTTATTTTATTTTATTTTTTTAAAATAAATTTTTTTATTGATTTCAGAAAGGAAAGAAAAGAGAGGGAGAGATAGAAACATCAATGATGAAAGAGAATCATTGATTGGCTGCCTCCTTCATGCCCCTACTGGGGATCGAGCCTGCAAATCAGGCATATGCCCTTGATCAGAATTGAACTTGGGACCCTTCAGTTTATAGGCTGACACTCTATTCACTGAGCCAAACCAGGTAGAGCTGGTACTACTTTTATAGGCAATAATGTGAGTATTTCATCTGAGGCAAAAGAGCATTTAATCCAAGAGGGTCAGGGCAGGACTATGAATTAACTTCAGGTGTTGTTACTGTAAAGTTGTCATGAGATCTTCAGCATGGTGTGAATTAACAGCACAGTGACTCACAATGTTTCTGTATTAGGTGATGCCCGCAACCCCTGGGATTAAGGAATTTAGTAAGCATTAGAGAATCCCTCACATGACTCACATGTACTTATTATTGAAAAATAATACCTAGAGATATTGATGTGACTTTCATACTTCTGTATAAGTAAAGGTTACAAAGTATTAAAAAATATTCTGCAGCTGATGACCTGACCTTTACACTTCATGCAGCAGTCTATGAACAATACCTAGAGATCTGTCTTTTAAATACAGATTTTTATCAGAGTTACCATAGGAAAATGATACCTTTAAAAACATAAAACAGAAAAGTTTGTGATAGTATTTTTGCTTTAGCATTTCAATTACATTTGAAATAAATCTAGAATTCTAGCAATTAAAAAAAATTTGACTTATAACTGTCTTAGTCCATGTAGGCCTCTGTAATAAAATATCAATGACTGGTGCCTTATTAACAACAAGCATCTATTGCCTACAGTTCTGGAGGCTGGGAAGTCTAAGGTCATGGTGCTGGCAGAGTCAGTCTCTGGTGAGGAGCCACTTCTTCAATGATGGCTGTCTTCTCCCTGCTTCCCCTCATGGTGGAAGGGAACCGCTTTTATAAGGGTACTAATACCATTCATGATGGCTCCATTCTCACAACCTAGTCACCTACCAAAGTCCCCATGGTGACATACTATCACACTGGGGGTTAGGTTTTAACATATGAGTTTTGAGGGGGACCTTTTAATTAAGTTCCAGGACCCTATACCTGATCTCTTTGAATTAAGTTGTGAGCATATTAGAGCCTGTTTTATAAATGATGTGTTTCTACCATCATTAACAAATGACTCTAATGCTCTCAATATAAACAGGATAATAAATCTCTTAAAAAACAACACACCAAAGGTTTTGTTAACCTTGCAGGATTTTAAAAGAAATTTAAAAAGCAAAACAAATAGGCATAGGGTGCTTGTCATTCCAACATAATCCTTTGAATATTTGTACATCCCCCTTTTGTCTTGATCTATATACAAATTCACAACATTTTCAAGGTTCTTTGAAATTTGGAAATTGATTTCATAAACATAATTTCATCTCATATGTTCACCACAATTTTGGGAAGTAAAAGTAATTATAAGCCTCGGGCAGGAGGGAAGGGTTATCTGAATGTTCCCAGAAATCTGCCAGGAATTCGACCCTCCTCAGAAGAAACTTCATCCTCATCATAACACTTTGGAATTGGTGTTACTATTATTCTTTTTTACAGGTGAAAACCCCTGAAATTAAGAAAAATTACATGACTTACCCCAGAGTACATAGTTAATAAGAGTAAAATCAGAATTCAAACCTCTATTTATTGATAAAAATTCTGTGTTTTTCCTGTATTTCTTTCAAAATAAAACTTTTGTTCTAAATACTCTGTGTGTGCTCAGACCTACCTGCATAGAGTTAAATATGAAAGCTTAGGCGAGTAGGCACTGGTACTGACTTGGGGCTTAACCAATATTTGAGGGAGAACATGGTCATTTGTGTGCATTATTTGATTGAGTGGGTGTGTCTGTGCCCATGCTGTATTTCTTCACACCTAGCATCTGGACTTACCTGCTAGGTGTGTTCCAATGTTTTCAGATGAAACTATTCCCTTTTATGTTAGGGACTGACACCCTTGAGCTGACATTTCATACTTGATTTTGCATATACTAGTATATTTATTTATAGTGCTCTTTAATCAGAAGTAATTTGGAGATCTCTTCATAAATTAGTGATCAATTTTTATATGAAAGGCAGTTATTTGTTTCTAAGGATGAGATCCTGAAAACAAGATCTTTGACTTACTTATCACTCAGACTAGAATTAACAATTATCTTTTCTCAGATGCTTTGAAACCATGTTTTATTTCTATAAGAAGCTAGACTAACACATAAGAAAATCTATCCATTGGCATTCAAATCTTTATAAAATTAATTTTTCTGAGTGAGGTAAAGTTATGAAAATCCAGGAAAGTTTTTTCTTCCTGGGTTCTGCTTAGTAAGAATGTGGGGTTTTTATTTACCAGCCCTATTAATAAAAAGCGAATTCTAAGGTAGTTCTGTGGACTCTTTGGCACTGAAGTAACAATGAAAAAATTAAAGTAGCTGTTTTGTGTTTGGAAAAATGTATTTTGTCTGACGGCATATTATTATTAGCTCTTTTACTGGGAGACTGTGTGACCTGGGTGTGTCCCAACTTCTCGCTCCTGGGTCATAGACAGCTCCTTATTTTCTGGCTTTATTTACACATCGTTACTGGGAAGCTGCTAAATGATCCCTTTCCACCAGGCCTGGCTCTCTGCTCTTCCCTCAGGCTAAAGCCCACTTTCCAAAGTCCGGCGTGGCTGGCTGACCCCCCACAGCAACCCAGGGAAAATGGGTGCCAGCTGTTGGGGCAATTGCAATAAAGACAGCAATGGCCTGTGGGCTTGCTAAGGAGCTCAGGAACCAGCAGCAGGGGGCAGAGACCTCTGTGCGGGGCAGCTCCACGGAAAGGTCCTCCTCATACTTTCACCTTCGATTGAGGCAACTGACACCGAGGCAGGCCCGGAACAAATATTTACTGAGCACTTACAGTCTCTACTAAGCCCTGAACTCAATGCTCTCCTAAACCTGTGTCACAGATCCTGAGAAGATTGGATATATGCTCATTTTATTAATGAAAAATATATCCTATCATATATCAGGTCATACCCTGCCCTATGATAAACCTGTTCCTCCAAGTTCCACAACCAGGGATGAGCAGGGCCGGGATCAAAACCCAGGTCTTCTGACAGAGCACCCTAAAGTCACTTTTTAAAAAATGGTCCATATAAATGGAAAAATAGATTTTATCTTTTTGAACAGTTTTAAGTTCACAGCACACCCATAGTCCCATATCCTCCCCACTATCTGGAAGGACCAGCCTCCCAGAGTGGGACATTTGTAACAATTGATGAACCTACATTGACACATCATTATGGCCTAGAGTCTATAGTTTCCATTAGAGTTCATGCTTGGTGGTATCCATCCTATGGGTTTTGACAAGTGAATGATGAGAAGGATCAACCATTTAGAGTATCACCCTGAATAGTGTCACTGTACGTTTTTTAAAGAGGGACAGCAAAGGTCTTCTGATTCCAAGTTTAGTGACTCTTGCCTGGCCCAGCAACCCCAGGAAGAGACAGGAAGGCCCACGGGTGAACAGTTGTGGGTGGACTGCAATCAAGAGGCTGTGGGTGCAAAGGTCTGTGAGTCATACACTGGGCTGGTGACAAACCCTAGCATCTTTAGTTTCTGAATAGTACTAATGTGAAAGATATGACCACCTGTTTTAAATTTTGTCACATGTCCATAGTGCTAAATCATTCGATAGTCTCCATAGAGACACTTAGGAGCAAAGCATGGGGCGTGAAAGAAAGAATTCAACACAAGGGCTGGATCATGTAGGGGTTTCGAATGCAGGCTGTGGAATAATAGCTTGTGTTTCTCTCTTGACTCTGGTACACAGGAACGGTGAAACGTTAGGCATGTTGCTTGCAGCCCCCTGCTTCAGGTTTTTTACCTGTACCATGAGAATGAGGGTCCCTATCCATATCGGTTTTCTAGGCTGCCAGAACAAAGGACCACAAACTGGGTGGCTTAAAGCAGCTGACATGTGTTCTCTCACACTTCTGAAGGCTGAAGTCTGAAATCACCATGTCAGCAGGGCCATGTTCCCTTTGAAACCTGTGTCAGAGAATCCTTCCTTTCCTCTTGTCAGTGTCTGGTGGTTCGCTACAGATCAGTGGCGTTTCCTGGCTCCCCACTGGAGCATCTCACACGCTGCCTTTGTCTGCACCTGGTGCTCACCCTTTATGTCTTTTGGTCTCTTTTGTTCTCCTCTTTTTATAAAAACACATGACGTGTTGGATTAGGGCCCAGCCTAATTAAGATTAGCTTCATTTTAAGTTGATTACATCTTCAAAGACCCTAATTCCAAAGAAGATTACATGCATAGGTTCAAGGGATTAGGACTTCAACATATTTGGTGGAAGATACATAATTCACCCCAAATATGTTGAAGTCCTAACCCCTAGAATATATATATATATATGATTTTGATAAACTGTAATTATGATTATAAATAAGGTAATGAAGTTGCTTACATCATTTGCAATGAAGCCAATGTTTGCTTTGAGAAATTTCTGATTGATCAAGAGAGTAGAATAAATTCTCATCAAATACTGTAAAAACACCATAAATCTATTTACGTAATTAAAATTGAAAGTTGGTATTTTAGTAAGTTCTCCTTACAAGTTAGATATATGATTTTGATAAACAAGTTACTAACCATATTTTTAATTACTAACCATATTACTACTAAACCATATTTTTATCCCAAATCAGCCGAGCATCTTACTATATAGGAAACACCGTGATAGACCCTAACAGAATTACTTAGATATCCTATACACGCAGTTTTAATTACATATTACATTATGAATTTATCTACTCTTATGGAATGAATTATTTATGCTGAAATATTAGAATATGTCCCATTGCCCTTTGATTACTTGGAGTGCATGTAAGCTAATCAGCTTGAGTTGTACTTCTTTATTGTTGCTAGATGAAATAAAAATAAAGGATTTAGTGTCCTCCTATAGTCTGTTCTTCAGTTGGTTTGACGGGAGCATGGAGTAGTCGCTTACCTTGCATTCTGCAGAACCCTCACTAGTCATGCCTCTGAAGAGTCTATGTTATTCTGTGTCCTCCATTTCAACAGCTGATTGTCACAATTCCTTGTAATGAAGGATAAATATTTGACTCCATTTTCTAGTTTGCAGTCTTAGTCAGAAACCTGTGACTCTCAATTGAACTGATCATGGTTCAATCTATTTCTAGTAGGTTCCTAAGAATCATTCAGGTGAAAACTGCTGTTTTTGGTACCTGCATGAGAACACAGGATCTCATGTTCTTCACAGCAGGCACACATGGTCCCAAGGGCTATCAGTGAGAAGATTGTATTGTTTGGTTATTGATGATAGTAAGTGCTAGAGGTGCAGGTTGTCACCTAGAGGCCATACCTTGAGAGGACAGTACTTATATTTTATTTTTGGAGAGTACTGAGTCTTCTTTTAGTCTTGATTTGATCATCACAACAGATTTTTAAAAAATTACAAATATGCAGCCTAAGAAGGTTCTATAATTCATTATGTATATACTAGAGGCCCGAGGCATGAAATTCATGCATGGGGGGAGGGGGAGGGTGCCATTCAGCCCAGCCTGCTCCCTCTCACAATCCAGGACTGCTGGCTCCCAACTGCTCACCTGCCTGCCTTCCTGATTGCCCCTAACCACTTCTGACTGCCAGCCTGATCAACCCCTAACTACTCCCCTGCCAGCCTGATTGTTGCCTAACTGCTCCCCTCCCAGCCTGTTTGCCACTAACTGCCCTCCCCTGCAGGCCTGGGTCCCCCCCAACTGCCCTTCTCTGCAGGCCCAGTAAATCCCAACAACCCTACTCTGCTGGCCTGCTCACCCTGAACTGCCCTTCTCTGCAGGCTTGATCATCCCTAACTGCCCTCTCTTGCATGCCTCATCCTTCCAAACTGCCCTCCCCTGCTGGCCTGGTTTCTCTCAATTGCCTTCCCTTGTTGGCCATCTTGTAGTGGCCATCTTGTGTCCACATGGGGGCAGGATCTTTTGACCACGTTGGGGGCAGTCATCTTGTGTGTTGGAGTGATGGTCAATCTGCATATTACTCTTTTATTCGATAGGATAAAGGCCTGGTGCATGAGTGGGGGCCAGTTGGTTTGCCCTGAAGGGTGTCCTGGATTAGGGTGGGGGTTCTCTTGGGGTGACCTGGGCGAGGGGCCTGTGGTGGTTTGTAGGCTGGCCACACCCCCCGGTGACCCAAGTGGAGGCTCTGGTATCTGGAATTTATTTATCTTCTACAATTGAAACTTTGTAACCTGGAGCAGAGCCAAGCCTTTTACTCACTCCATGGCCGCAGCCATTGAAACTTTGTTGCCTTAAGCGGAGGCCTGGGCCAGCCAGGGTGTGTGGAAAGCTTGGCTTCCTCCATTGCCGAGGGCAACCCAAGCCTCCCTCCTGCTCTTTATGTGGCCATAGCCATCTTGGTAGGGTTAATTTGCATACTTGCTCCTGATTGGCTAGTGAGCATGGATTGTGGGTATATAGGAAGTAAGGTCAATTTGCATATTACTCTTTTATTAGATAGGATGCACACACATAGATATGTATATATACACACACACATATGCATGTGATATATATATTTCTATAACTGAGACATATTGGGTTTTGGTAATTTAAGTGGCCATGTGTTTTTCATCATTGTGCCCAAAATGATGTCTGTGAAAATACAAGATTCAATCATATTTGCACAAACTGTTTTGGTTATGTTACTGCGTGCTTTAACCATCAGACTTATACAGTGATACCCATACATTGGTTTCTGAGAAAGGAAACTTACGCTTTGGGATCAAACACTGACTTCACCAACTCAGTGTCACAGTCAACAGTGAGCTGTGAAGTCACTCACAGCATTCGGTAGCCACTGCCCACAAAGCTATGGCACATATGGTCCAGGGCAGGGCTGCACTTAAGAAATCAGGGCCTACATAAAATATTTCTGTTTCTCTCATTTAAAGAAATCAAAGTACTTCTTCACACAAATTCTTAGGGTACTTTCTATTCTTTAGTAGCCTGAACCTTCTGGTACCTTCTGAGCCCCCATCTCAGAAGAATCTCCAGACTCATCTTGGCTGATTTTTGTCTTTATCATTCAATTCCTCTTCCTTTCACTGAGCTTTCCTGCATGATACCTCATTGTATTCTCCTCACAAGCATTCCACGGACACTTGTTATTGTTCTCAGAGAAGCAGAACAGTACCCGCCCAAGTGGTCTTGACAGGTTGGAGGAAGAGAAGAAAGCTGTGAAACTCCACTTCTAAACAATTACCTCCAAAATAAGAAGGAACAAGTGTTTACTTCAGAATTGTAACCAGTCAATTCTTACTGTGCTCTCCAGGAATGGCAGCTCTGGGAAGTGTACTAGGCATCAGGGGGGACATTGGTGCTCTCCTAGGTGACCCTTCCTGTGCAGGCTTGAACATTTATTCACTTGCAGGTCCAGGACTAGAACCCCAGCCTTTGATCCATCACTTATTCTGATGATGCAGAATAGTCACCTAAAGAGTTTTCAGTTATGCGCAATCAGGCTAGATTGCAGGTTTTGTGTATGCGGTATAGAAGAGCTAGCAAACATTTGACATAGTTTCAGAATCAGGAGGGTCTTTGACACTGGCCACAATGTGTGGTGGACAAAACCTTTTAGGCACACTGTGTCTTGAGTCCTCACAATAACCCTGCAAGGTACATGGCAGACGTTGTTAGCTTTAATTCACTGATGAAAAAATCAAGGATTGGAGATGCTGCCAGACCTGTTTCTGGTTACATTGCTGGTAAATGATGGAGCTACCAAAAATTCCCAGATATCTTTTGACTTCTGGTCTATTTTTTTTTCAACCTTCCTGCTATATTCTATCCTACACACACATACACACACACGTACACAAACACACATACACATGTACACACACACACACACACACACACACACACACTGTTGTGTCTAGAATTGTAGTGTACAATGACAAAACTTTGCAAGATCTTGATATCTTTTTGGGTAGAAAAAGACAACTTCAGTCCCTACAGGAGGATATCACCAGTGACTTTTATCATTCAAGGGAATCTTTTTATCCTTATTTGGACATAAAGAAACGAATGGGCTCATTTCCAATAAGGAGAATGTTCATCTTCTTTCAGTTTACTTAAGTCGTTTTCACCTTTTCTGCTCGTACTGCCCACAGATGGTTAAAAGTGTCTGAGTGATCATCTTCTCCTTCACTTTTTTTTTTTGCACCTGTCTCACTCTGAGCTGGAAGCGATGAGATCACCTTCTCATTCCTTTCATTGGTGTTATTCAGGTTAGCAGAAAATTCTGCCTCCTTTATCTGTCAGGAGCTTCAGTCCTTTGCTTTCTTTGAAATCTGACCTCTGAACAAGGCTGTAACATCCAGAAAATGGTAGTGGAATTGATTTATTTCAGATTGTTGTTGCTATGGTGATTTCAAACCAGTAGAGATAGAAAATGAAGAAAGGGAAAGAGTATGTGGAAGAGAATGGTGGAGAAACTGGTCAGACCTAGAAAAAGGAATGCAAGATTATAGGGGGCATTTCTGACCCATCTACACTCACAGGGTAGAGTCATACGTTCTTCTCAATTTACCGTTAATTCATCCACACTGACCACAATTTGTTTGCATTTGAGAAGAAGCAGTGAAATGTTTTGTTACATGGGTAGCCAAATGTATTCTAAGTAGCCTTAAAAGTTTCCAAAGATTTTTTTTTCCTTCTAGGAACAAGAAAAGTGGATATGAATTGTAAAAGAAATTTTTGTGACAGGGAACATTTGATTTTTGAAATAGTTTTCAAGGTTATGCTTTACTAAATGTTCTTTGAAATCATAGGAGAAAGACTTATCTGGGGAAAAAAGTGGATGAATCAATACATTTTTATGTGCTTGCCATTTATTAATTTCTCCAACTTTTCATCTATTCTTTCATTCAAAAAATATTTACCATTTATACTAGGTTCCATATATATGAATAAATTCAGGAAGTTTGAATAAAATGAAAAGATATTGATTGGGCACTAACTTCCTGCAATATAATATGTGGGGTGCATAGCTAAGTAGAATCAGTCTTCAAAGTGATCATACCAAGGATAGGGTGGGGAGTTTAGACCTACCACCACTATAATGCAGGATATCATCATCGGAGCCACATAAGAAGCTATTTCCACCTCAAAGAAGGCTGCCTGAAGGAGATATTTGGGACAAAACTAAGGGCAAGTTAGGCTCTTGATAGGAGGTAGGAGGGAAAGAAGAAGGTGAGGGAAATTCATGCAATAGTGATTAGAAAGGGTCAATAATTGGCCTTGGAGATTGATGATGTTTGTAGAAACCCTCTTAACTGTTCACTTACATTATTGGCCTTAGGAAGGCAGGAGCTCAGCTTGGCATGGTATTAACTCGAGATTGAACATATGGCAAATTGATGCCATTATTTGGGTGGATGCAAAGGCTTGGGAAATAAACATACGTGGAGCTTTAGATTTGGAGGTTTTAGATTTCAGCCACATGAAATAATTAAGAGGCGAGTTCCACTCTTTCACTTCATAATACAGCCTTCACTTCACCCTGCCTCCATATGGATTGGTGCCATCGACAGGGAGGGCCCAGAATCAATAGTGCAGTCATGTTTCGAGCCTGGCTCTGACACTTACTCTGTGTTTAACCTTGGACAAGTCATTTAACTTCTTGGGGCTTGAAATTTCTCATCTGTCAGGACAGACCAACCTGTAAACCAAAACAGAGAGCATGCTATTAGATTTGAAAAGGACATGATGGTTTGAAATATATTTTCATGTGTGTAAATAAAAGCCTCAGGCCTAGAAGAAACATGTTAATTCTCATTTCATTAATTCATAAGCTCTATAATTCTCTCTAAGAACTTTTTTATTACATCACATTTTTAAGCCAAAATTAAATAGCGAAGGGCTGTCAGGTGGGCTCAGCTTCATAAGACTTCATTACTATTAAAAATACACTGAAGAATTATCATAAATAATTAAAATCAATGTCAGTCATGAAAACAAATGAACAAAGCCTGTGCCCCTGTTTCTCAGCATCTATGAATTAAGTAATATTCCCCATTCAGTGCCAGGCTTTAGCCTTGAGAAAATTCTATTCATTTTTCAAAGTTTGTGTCATTTGCCCTTAATATATCCATGTAGAATTTTATGCTAATTTTTACTGGAATCAAGCTTTCCTAGCAAGAGGATGTTCCATTTGCTCTCCTTTAATGTAAGGGTGGGAGAATGTATAGAAGCACTTGTGTAGTGGAAAGGGGAATTATTTATTTATTTGCTCCAGGAATTTGGACTGAGTTTAAACTATTCATTAAGGGAAAAAGCCTATCCTTTGCTGCAGATTGTAAAGGACGTGATCAGCTGAAGATGAGCGCTTTCCTTTTCAATCACCACCTTTGTTTTTCTCCTTCCTCATTGTATCTAGACAGAATAATGGGGCATGTTCTCACATCAGAGTAGAAACTACCAGACTTCAAAAGAACAGGTGTTAATTCTGCTGACAGATCTTCTCTTTCTCAGAACTTTATACTCTTCCGAGAGGACTGACCTTAACCTAGATCCTGAAACATCCTGCAAAATCTCTCGGTGACCTTGGATAGATTGCAGCCAAAACTTCAGTCACGTTTTCTTTCTTCTTGGTGAAGGTTAGGTTGGGGAGGGGAGAGGTTAAGGGGTGAGAAGTAACATAATAATTATTGTTACAAAACTAATGACTGTTACTGAATTTATTCCAAGATAACCAATATATGAAATCTTTGCGTGTCTTGTCTGTATAAATTTTACATCTAAATCTCTCTCTGAAAGTTACTAAAAAGGGTATAACATACAGTTTCTAGGGATGCTAACCATAATAAGAGAACGGTAAAATTGTGAAGTCTGTTTATACCAATGGCCCTGAAAAGGTGGCTCTGAGCCAGCAGCATCAACAGGATCTGGGAACTTGCTCAAAATGCAAATTCTTGGGCCCCACTCCAAACCTACTGAATCCGAATCTCTGGGGATGGGACCTAGTCAGCTCTGCCTGTGCAAACCTTCCAGGTAATTGAGATGCATGCAAGGTTCAGCATGTTGTACATTCTGCTATGTTCATTTCTTGAACTAAAGTTGCATGGCATCTGACTTCAGGAAAGTTAGGTTACATGGGCTGTATGGCTATATTTTCTTTATTCTTTACTTACTGTTCTTGTTTTCAATGGGCTCTGTGAACTTTCTGACTAGTCTTAAAACTAATGTAATTTCCTATTTTTTAAAAAATATTTTTATTGATGTCAGAAAAAAAAGGGAGAGAGAGAGATCGAAACATCAATGATGAAAGAGAATCATTGATCAGCTGCCTCCTGCATGCCCCCTATTGGGGATCAAGCCGGCAATCCAAGCATGTGCCCTTGATCAGAATCAAACCTGGGACCCTCCAGTCCGCAGGCCGATTCTCTATCCACTGAGCCAAACCGGCTAGGGCTGCTTTCCTATTTATTATTGTCTGCCAGGAAGCTGACAGCCAAATTTTAGGCCTGCGCAAGGTCTTATGGTCACTTTTTATTTTCCATCTTTATTTTCCCTTTGCCCCAATTTCCCCGCACAGTTATGCCAGCATGTTGAATATTTTGAAAGATCAGGCAATTAAATAACAAACTTGTCCATTGGCATGAGTACCAGATAGCGTTTTCCCATACAATTTCCTGGTGTCCGTTCTCAGTTTGCTTATTTTATGTACAAAGTGAAATCTTCATTTGGGGTATTCTCGAGAAAAGCTGTTTAGACATAGTCAGGCTCCTTTTATCAGATAGCTCTCCCATGCTGACATCTTTCTAGTACTAGGATCCATGAACTTAGATCCGTTGAAACGGAGAAGCCCTGTTTACCTCTCAGAGGCGCTGTCTTTTCCTAATCGTCGTGAAATTTTTCATCAAGCATTCCCTTGCCATCGAAGTCATTCTTTTTGACATTGAAAAATCACCTCTACCCAATGGCTTTATTAACACACTGAGACCCAGAAGTGATTATAAAAGAGGGATTTTTCTTACAAGTGCTTTTAGTTAAGGTGGATGCTTTCAAAGGGTAAGTAAAATGTCTGCTTTCAGGGAAATTGACATCCACAGCACCCACGGCCTTCCGATGGCTCTGAGCCACTTTGGCAGCAATGCCATCGGTAGCCGAGTCAGGATGCAGCCTGATGGCAGCCACATAATCTGGGCCAGCAAAGCCCTATTTTATTTAATTTAGGGATGACACCTCTGGAGGTTAATGGGGTCAGATCTAGGCTGCAGGCACAAATATTTAGGGGAAGACTCATCCTCCTGGGTGGTTTATAATGACGCTTGAGAGACCACTAAATAATTAAAATAAACAAATGAAGACTAATTTGCTTACTTTTAATTTCTGCCCAATCCACATTGGTTAATAATTTACAAGGTAAAAATGAATAGGAGATCAAAACGACTTCTCTTCCGGCGCCCGCATCAGCCTGATCTCGGAGAGATTCTGCCTTATTGACTGCTCATTCCTGCTCATTTGTAGTAGAAATAACCCCAGAGAAAACAGTGTTCAGTGTGAACCAGGCTTGAACAAAAGGAGTGGTGGACTCCGGAGGTTTTTTTTCTATTTCCATATAATCCCGAGATCATTTGTCTGGAGCTGTTTTTGAATTATTCATACCGACGGTAGCTCTTTCAGATATTAGATGCGAGCGGCTTCTTTTGTATAGTATCACAGGCAGTGTCTTTTTTTGCTGGGGTTTTAAAAATAGAGTCTTTTTTTTTTCTTTCCTTTTTTATTCCAGATTTCTCTGGGGTGCTCCTGGGTGGGGTTGTATTAGCAAAACATTAAACATTAAGAGGCTGTTTGGGGGCTCAGTCATAGGCTTCCCCAGGTAAAAGAGAAAATGAACGATAATGGGGATGTAATATTCCTGAGAAAGTGCTCTTCCTTTGAACTCGGCTTTTGAAAGACTCAGCGCAGCCTTCTGGTGTAAGCATGGCTCCGGAGATGAGAGTTAACATTTATTCTCATTCACGGCCGTCTTAACACAGGTAAATTGGATTGAAGGGATTTACTCTGCTGATCCTTTTGTTCCTATGCCCCATTTGTCTCCACGCTCTGAGTCTGCAACCAAGGCTCTCTGGGGTGCATCCCTCTGTACCTCTACTGAGTAATCTCTCTCCCCGCCCCAGCCCCTTTATATCCAATCCCTTACAATGTCCTTTCAGTTCTTTGTCCATCAGGAAGGCTCTCTTTGTCTCTTTTCATTACACATGTCATATCTGCCTAGCCTGACAGCATATCCTACCCACTGACACCCATTCTCTCTCTGTTTCCTAAACTTTCTCATTCTTTAAACCTGGATTAGTGCTCATCGCCTCTTTCCCAGAATTGGTTGTGGATTGACTGTATTGGAGAGTTTCCCCTGAAACCAAACCTGAGCCAGAGATTTTGACTGAAAATAATTTTTTTTTGGGGGGGGGAAGTGATTTCAAGAAGAATTGGTAAGAAAGTGGGTGAGAGAGGGAAGTGCAGGAAGCCAGTGAAAGGTGTATTAGACATAAGCAGTTAACTATGAGCCACCGAGGCTGGAACCTGCTGGGGAGTGCCAGTGCAAAGTCAGGCTGTTATGCCCAGATTTCAAGATCCCCAAAGACCACCAGGGAGCCGAGTCCGATGCAAAAGCAAAGAGCCTTTATTCAAGCTCAAGCTTGGTCTCTCAGCCTCCACCAACGCAGAAGCAGGATGCAAAGAGCCCCGAGTCTCAGAAGTACAGCGATTTTAATAGGGCTTGGGGTCAGGTGGTGGGGTGATGCTCGGATCACTGAGTTGGCTGATTCTGATTGGCTGGGTGAGGGCTAGGGTTCAGTTCTTGGAGAAGGGGTCATCTTTTTCTTCAGAAAGCTGACAGTGTCTAGGAAGGGGCCATGAGACCATATCTCAAAGCCTGGCCTGATGTCAGCACTGACAACTCTATCTGGGGGATAGTCCACGGCCTCTCTGGAATGGGGCATGCTCAAAAATTCCCACTCTCTAACAAGGCCACAGGCGGCAAAGCAAGTACGTATACCCTCCAGTTCCTGTCCATCACTGGCTTAGCGCTACTCCCTGTCGGCTCTGGCCTGTGCATGGCTGTGAAAAGAAGACCGGTGGAGCATTGCAGATGTGGTCAGTCGGACACACAGGCATGTGCCAGAGCACTGAGAGCGTTGACCTATGAACCAGAAGGTCATGGTTCGGTTGCTGGCTTGATCCCCAGTAGGGGGGATGAAGGAGGCAGCCAATCAATAATTCTCTTTTATCATTGATGTTTCTATCTCTCTCCCTCTCCCTTCCTTTCTGAAATCAATACACTGAGAGCCAAAGGGACACATGCTGGGGACCATAGCATATGTTATGTTGGCTCTGCCACTCCTCTGCCCCACCCCCCACAAACAAAAATACAGCAGAGACCAGTGTTCATTGTATTCCAGTTGAGTTTGCTTTGATAATTATGTAACTTAATTCAGTATCTAAACAATTAACTAATGAAAAGTAAGGGTGATAGGAGGGTTGCTGACTTTTATGAGAACTAAGATAAAACTTACAGTGGACATCTGTCCCTTAAGACCACACAAGATCCTTTAAATTCCTTGTCTACATCGGGTGCCCCCCTAACTAACACACACAGTGCTGGGTGTGGGCCTGCCTTTGCCGGTGTGGGTCTAGGGTTAGCCGTGGTGGCAGTGCCTTCAGGAGATCAGTTCCACGATATAACTCCTGGAAGTTTAGTTTGAGCCTGCTTCTATAGGTTCTCCCTCCCCCAATTCTGTAAGTCTCCAAATATTTATCAATACGTTTATTTCCTTTACAAACCAGCCATAATAAATTCTGTTGTTTGCAACTAAGAACCCCAAACAGTACAAAAAAAACCCCACAAAAATGATCAAACTAGTTATGGGACAATACAAATGATTAGAAAGATTTCCCACTTAGATGGCTTTATAATTTTTCCTTATGATTTTGGCTCCATTTTACTTATTTTTTAAAACATAGTTGTATTGATCTCAGAAAGGAACGGAGAGGGAGAGAGAGAGAAACATTAATGATAAAAGAGACTTATTGATTGGCTGCCTCCTTCATTCCCCCTACTGGGGATCAAGACTGCAACCGAACCATGACCTTCTGGTTCATAGGTCAATGCTCAACCATTGAACCACTCTGGCCAGGCTTTGGCTCCATTTTAAAGGAACCTAAACTGAAAATCAGTGCCAAAGCATTGTGGTGGTGGTGCATATCGTGTAGTGGGACTCGTTAGGGGGCTCATGCTCAGAGAAAGACATGGATTCATTATCAAGCAGTTGGAAGATGAATGCACTTTGATACATTTTTATTTAAAACTAGAGGCCCAGTGCACGAAATTAGTGCCTGGGGGCAGGGATGTCCCTCAGCCCAGCCTGCACCCTCTCCAATCTGGGACCCCTCGAGGGCAGGTGGATATTGCTCTCACAATTCAGGACTGCTGGCTCCCAACTGCTCACCTGCCTACCTTCCTGATTGCCCCTAACCACTTCTGCCTGCCAGCCTGATCAATCCCTAACCACTCCCCTGCCAGTCTGATTGATGCCTAACTGTTCCCCTGCCAGCCTGTTTGCCCCTAACTTCTCTCCCTTTCAGACCTGGTCACCCCTAACTGCCCTCTCCTGCAAGCCTGGTATCCCTCAACTGTCCTTCCCTGCAGGCCCAGTCACCCCCAACTTCCTTCCTCTGCTGGCCTAGTCACCCCTAACTGCCCTCCCCTACAGGCTTGTTCACCCCCAACTGCCCTCCCTTGCAGGCCTGGTCCCTTCCATGACCTGCCCTCCCCTGCTGGTCATCTTGTGGTGGCCATCTTGTGGTGGCCATCTTGTGTCCACATGGGGGCAGGATCTTTTGACCACATGGGGGCAGCCATCTTGTGTATTGGAGTGATGGTCAATTTGCATATTACTCTTTTATTCGATAGGATAGAGGCCTGGTGCATGGGTAGGGGCCAGCTGGTTTGCCCTGAAGGGTGTCCCGGGTCAGGGTGGGTGTTCCCTTGGGATATGGGACAGCTTAGGTGAGGGGTCTGTGGTGGTTTGCGGTTGGCCACACCTCCCAGTGACCCAAGTGGACGCCCTGGTATCTGGGATTTATTAATCTTCTATAATTGACACTTTGGAGCATTGAGTAGAGTCCAGGGATGGCCAGGGTATGCAGAAAGCTTGGCTTCCTCCATTGTCAGGGAAACCCAAGCCTCCTGCTCACTCTGTGGCGGCAGCCATCTTGGTTGAATTAATTTGCATACTCACTCCTGATTGGCTAGTGGGAGTGGCTTGTGGGTATAGCAGAGATTGGTCAATTTGCATATTACTCTTTTATTAGATAGGATAAAATAGTTAAATTATTTATGAATCATTTTTAGTTTTTCATCTTAATCACTCTGATGAGCCAACCTTGTGTCAATCAGCCCTGCCTTTTGTCAAGTGCAGAGATTTCTATACTATTGGAGGCCTCTACATGTCCAAGGGGGAGCTTCCTCTGCCTGCCCCACCCTTGGCTCCTCTGGGCCTCCCCCACTCAGGCAGTTCTAGGGCTTGGCTCACCTCTTTGAAAGAGGCCATTTTATACTTAAAGATGCCTTTTCAGATCTGATAGCTCTGGTAGCTACAAGCAAAGCCTCTTTGGTTGAAAATCTCTCTCTGAAGTTATTGTGAATTCAGGTCATATCTAGTTGGGGTGTCACTGAGCATTTTAGTCATAGCAACCTGGTGTCATAACTGTAGTCAATAGCCATGTTTGACACTCACTGTACTCTTAGATCTCTTTTCTTATTTTCTCATGTCTTTTCCTTCTAATTTTCTTTCCCTTCTCTCCCTTCTCTTCTTGCCTCTTTTCCCTCTCTTTCATTCTATTTTCTCCCTTATATTTGTCTCCCTTTCAGGTCCTTCAGCAACCCCCTCTCCCAGTGAGACTAAGATCTTGGTTGGAAATGATGCAGATATTCCCTTCATTGAGCACAAGGGTATATATTCTAAGTGATGTTTCTGGATGGTCTTTAATGAGGGACAGCAACCAGTCTGTCATTTCTTCTTGCCAAACACTTAGTTAATCTAGATCCTTCCTGTGTAACCCAAAGAACTTTATAGAAGGGGACATGCATTGCTTTTAAAATATGGAGACTGTCTTCATGTAGTCTTTTGTGATGAAGAGAAGATTTGAATATAGGAAATTTATAAACAAGATAATTCTTTAAAGGCTATTGTAGAAATGAATGCAATAAGGCGTTAAGAACATAAAATCATTTGAAATTTTTTTGGCTAATATTTTAGGCAAAGTGAAATGAATATTAATTTGTAGATTTTTAAAAATATGTTTTTATTGATTTCAGGGAGGAAGGGAGGGGGAGGGAGAGATAGAAACATCAATGATGAGACAGAATCATTGACTGGCTGCCTCCTACATGCCCCCTACTGGGGATTGAGAGCCTGCAGCCCAGTCATGTGCCCTTGACGAATCAAACCCAAGACTCTTCAGTCCGCAGGCCTGATGCTCTTATCCACTGAGCCAAACCAGCTAGGGCTAACTTGTAGCTTTTTAAAGTAGCATTTATTACTCATTTCAGCACAGGCACCAGCCTGGCACTCAGCGAACACTATACCAAGTGACTATACATCAGTGAGGTAGTAAAATCTGGCTTTTCTAGCTAGTGTTGAAATTACCCACCATATTTTGAAAATTGAACTGCAGCCATCACATGTACCTGGAAAGGAATGCAAGAGACACTGACTGTGTGCCATATCTTTTATGAATGTATACAGATTATCTAGCACTCTCTATGCATTCTGACAGCCTCCTGACTTCATCTAATTCCCTACATGTTTTCATAAAATATTTCTTTAGTTCTGCTGTGTGTTAGATCTTGGCAATGAGAGAAATCTTGAGATGAAACTGGATTTTTTTCTTTGAGGAGCTTCTGATTTTATTGGGAAGATTGCATGTGTTTATAAAGAGATGAATAAAATGACCAGTTTGAGTGAACACCTTAGGGATGTGAAGAAACAAGAGCTCCTGAAGGAAGGGGGCATTGATGAGGGTCTTAAGCTGGGCTTAGGAGGCAGTGACGAGGTCTAATACTAAATAAAGGTATGAAAACCAGTGTCACAATCAATGAAGAAACATGAAAGATTTTTGAACCCATCCATGGACCAGTAACATACAAAGACTCAACTCCCAACTGGCTATCAGGAGAGCATCCAGTGGCTCTTTTTCATTCTCTTAAGTGTTTACAACCTACATGTAGACTATTTTTACCAAGGGACTCAGTATGTCCAAGCAGCACATAATTCTAAAGTCAGTTGTATTTGGTTTTGTACTATGCTGCCTGATCTTTTCAGTAAGTTACCTTCCTAATTGTGTTTTGCTTGGTCTAATGTTGAACTTAATTTGCATTCCCTGAGCATACAGTGACTAGACAGTTGGAGAGAAGGGGTGGAGGTTGAGAATAAGATAATGAAGAGAGAAGGGTTGTTGTCCAGGGAAACTGCCTTAGGATTTGGAATTTATCACACATCATTTGCACTGTGGACAATCCCCTCACAGGTAATTACAATCAACTGTGGAATGGTCAACCCGTTTATAAGTTGTGGTAATCTTCTCAAAAGAAATGTGTCTGTAAGTGGCCCTCATTAAAATTCATGAGTATAAAGGTTATATCTCTTGCCTCTATCCTGCATGTGCTTATTTCTGGTGATTGTCTTTATCTTCTTCAGTAAAAACAAACATTTAATAATGTTTCTGGTCAGAAGAAGCCTTGTGCAATAGTGCTTTGTAAGCAAACATTTATCTTTATATAGTGTGAGTAATGAACGTATTCTAGTCTATTAGTAGGAGTGAGGTAAAGCTATGGAGGCGTTCTCTGAAAGATTTTTTGGTAAATGTCTATAGGTCTAGATATAGGTTTGGATGTATAGATATAGCCCTAGGTGTGTGTAAAGGTAAAAGGGAGCAATTTCCCTCTCAGTTTTGTTTACTAGCTATATGATTCCCATTGCTCCCCATACAAATAAGCGCTGTTGTTAGGTTCTTGTGTATCCTTCTGATTCTAAACAGTTACTCATAAGAAACCTGTGTGTTTGGAGTAGTGAAGCTTCTTGGTGATTTCATTAGCCTTCCTTCCTCAGTCGCTATTTAGAAGGGAAGTTTCAGAGAGCCACTGGCTTTATAAACAGTACAAAACAAGTCACATCTGTTTACAAAGGTTCTTAGCTGGAGATCAACAGATCATAGAACTCAGGGGTCTCTGAATTTAGATGAGAAGAATTGCATTTTTATTTGTACTAACCTCTGTCTGAAATTAAATACCCTCTTCAAGTATGAATGTAGGCAAAATGATAATAGAATTGGCAGTACCTGTGATTTTGTTACTGAAGAAATCACAGTTACATCACATTATAGCCATTGCAAATATTCTGAAACATCATTTATACTCATCATTATGTTGAAATGATGAAGTCATTAGATCTACAGCTAGTGTTCTAAAATTTGTGCCCAAGACTTGAAAAAATTAGGTATTATAAGACACTTAGACACAGAAATGGCTTTCATAAAGGAAGAAGTTTATAATCACAGATCCCTAGAGATAGAAAGCTTGCTACTCCATGTAAGACTGCATGGGGAAACACGGGGTCAATTAGGAGGCAGAAGGGAGATGGGACAGCATGGCTGTGATTCTTTATTGGAGTTTTCAAGGGAGGAATGCGTGAGGCAGTGTAGGTATGCTGAATAAATTTAGGATTGGATAGTTAGAGTAATTTCGGCAAGTTATGAAGGTGGCCCGTAGGTACCCTGTATCTGGCACTGGGATAGTTTTGGGTAGGGGGAATATTGGCTTGGTGTGTGGGAATATGATAAAGTAGATGATTGGAGTATGCCTCTGAATTGGCTCGTTCCTAAATCAAAGGTGTGTTTGTAAGGGAATTATTTGCTACCTCTAGGGATTAGCTAGTCTAGGGAGGGGCAGTCCTTCCAGGATCAAGGCCCAAATACTAGAGCATCAAAAGATACAGAAAATAGCCCTGACCAGTATGGCTCAGTGGATAGAGCATCAACCTGTGAACTGAAGGATCCCAGGTTTGATTCCAGTCAAGGGCATATACCTTGGTTGTGGGCTCATCCCCAGTGGGGGGAGTACAGGAGGCAGTTGATCGATATTTCTCTCTCATCAATGTTTTTAGCTCTCTATCCCTCTCCCTTCCTCTCTGTAAAAACCCAATAACAAATATTTTAAAAACATACGGAAAATAAATATATTTGGTACAATTAGATATTTATTATGTAATGCATTAATAATGAAGCACAGGTACTACATTATCATAGTTGTGCTTCTAAAATATTTTAATCACTGTATTTCAATCTAATTAGCTTTGTAAGCCTTTGTACTTTATCTTCTGTATTTATGAACACTTCTGAGGAGGCCATGGTTTTCACCAGACTGCCAAATGTTCCGTGGCTCAGAAATGTTAAGTTCTGAATAAAGATACAGTTTCTCGCCTTATAAGCTCTCCTGAATTTTCTGTTTTTACTAGAAGCTCAGTGCGTGAAATTGTGCAGCCCCGTCTACCTGCACCAGTCTTTGGTTAGGGTGTTAGGGCCAGGGGCTTTTTTTATATAGATAGATAGAGATAGATTGTGGACTTAAGTTTAGCCAAACTCAGGACCAGAACAAGTTACTGCAAAAGATGCTCCCGTAGCCCAACCAGCTGCACCCACTCCTTCACCTGTTCTTAACCCTCCCACACCTGACCTTGTGCTAAACCGATGAGAGAGTCATTATGGCTGTGACTTATCGAGCACTTATTACATGCCTGGCACAATTCTCTACATTTTATATGTATTATCTCATCTGGCCCTAAAAATTCTATGAGGTAGATGTGGTTATCATCTTCACTTTACAGGTGAGAAAACTGAGGTGTGGACTGCCGATTACAGGGACATGGTGAAGTTGGGCAGTGTGGCTCCAGGTCCCACATCTTGAATCCTGCACACACTATGCTTGGGAGACAAGCAGGGTTGGGACCCAGGCTCTGAATATGGATACTAGTATCAGAGCATTTTCTCTCACCAGCACTTCATAGTGCTTAACTGTCTGAACTTAAAGGCTTGGAAACCAATCTGAGTGCAAGTCTAGGAGTACTTACCCTTGGGTTCAGAAGGCTCCAGATGTAGGATAAATATTCAAGGTGACTTAGAAAAAATCTGGATATGAATTCAAATGTGGTTAAGCTATATTTGTCAATAAATTAATGGGCAAGTTAAATTACTCAAGTGATAAGCTCTTTGAAGCTTACTTTTTATAACTTAAAAGGAGTCATAAAAACCCCCAAGTAATTGAGTCATATCAAAAGCTTGTCCCTGCTCACTCTGCCAGAACCATGATAACAACTGGCTTTACCATAGGAAAGAAACCTAGATCTCAGGTTAGATGACTGACTTTACACTCAGCTCACTTTTACAGTATTGGATGTGTATAAATCAGATAGTCATAAAGTAGGGAGTGGCCATATCTTCTTTGCTGCTTACATTAATTTATATTGCTTGATATTATTGTTTTTAAAAGTATAAGGGGAAAAAATAAGCTCATACACTCTTATACCTTATTGTATAAGCCTACTATAATTAGGCTTAAGTTTAGTTGCATGAGACAGAAAACCCAGCATAACAGTTCATTAAGCACATGAGAGTCTTATTTTAATCCAGTCATTCTAGAGAGGTTTTGGAAGGTATGCCATGATTAAGATCTTTCAAATCTTGTAACTACTCTCCTTGCATTTGATACTTGACCTTGTGGTCTAATGTGGCTGCTAGCGCTCCAGCAATAACATCTTTATTCCTAAAGAGCTGGATGGAAAAAGAGAAAGAAGAGGGCAGAAAGTGTCTGTCGGCAGTGTTTGAAAGGAAACCTGTTGCCACACAATACTTGTGCTTATGTCTTATTGGGCAAAATTAGGCGCAAGTTTCACCTTAGGCAAGGGAGTCTGAGAAATGTAGTAAACTAAAAGCTAGAGGGTCTGTGGGAGAAGAGGAAAATGGATGTAGGGGTGTTGTTAGCAGTCTTTACCACACATTCTGTTTGCACACCTTATTTGCAAAGTTATGACTGAAGCACCACGAGGGTAGCAAAGCTACACTTAGTTCCCCAGTGGGGCAAATCGGTATCTTGGATATTATATCTGCAAGCCCAATCAATAATGTGATGATGGCACATATCACAGGGTGCTAGTGCTTGCCCTTCCATCCATACCAGTTTAACAGGGTCTTCAGAATAAAAACTCAACTCAGAGATTGCCTCCAAGGATGGTAAGATTAGGTACCAAATGTCAGTAGGAGGTTTGGGGGGATGGCAGAACTTTTTGGGTCACCCCTCTGATTATAAAACACAGGCAGCTGTATATTCAGTCTGAACATAAAGCTGTTTCTGTATTTTGAGTTACAACAGAAAGTGTACTGGAACATTCAAAATACTATCCTGAAACAAGCCCTATTTTGGGAAGCCTGGGCTATTGTTAAATTTTGTTAAAGTACATTTTGTAAAATGTAAGAGCTATTTTTTTTTGAAAAGTAAATGCATATGAGCCTTTTGGAAGTCTTTGGAATCTTTCAAGTGTATCATAGATTCATTTGAGTCAGTGACTCATTTTCCCACTTTTCTGATTTGCAAAGAAATAATCTTATTGATGTTTTTCTCCAGCAGGTGGAAATCATAACAGCATCATGTAACGCAGGAAGCAGTTGCTAAGCAACCACTTCAGTGTTTTAAAAAATCCAAACCAACCTTCCTTTTAAATGTCCGCAGCATGTAAAAAATTAGATTCTCCATACAACTTGAAGCAAACTCATATAACTTACAAAAATTACGTCATTTTTTTTTCTGTTTCCTCCTCTTGTAGCTTCCATCAGCAATGTCACAGTCTTCAAAGATGCAGTTTTAGACCTGGATTGAGCTAATTGTGAAACATAGCAAATACAGTTAGAATTCCTGCTCCACTCTCAGTTATGGCATTGCGAGACTGACATCCACAGGGAGGATTCCTGTAATCCGTTTTTTATGTCCTTTATGTTAGCCCAAGTCTTGGGTGCTTCAGAAGAGTGGATTCTTTGCAGGCTCTGGATTGTAATTAAACTTTAAGTCCCTCACTTCTTTAAATAAGTCAAGTGATCCTCTCTGAGAGGATTAGTTCAGGAATTTGGAAACACTACCCTTCCCAGCACCAAGTATAACCACATAACGGCGGGCATATAACTGCAGACACTTACATATATTTATCAGAACTGCTGCTATTTGAAGGCTGGAGAGTGGTTTCCTAGGTTGCAGGATGTTTGAGGGGCATTACTTTGTGCAAAGGAAGAGTAGGATGACCCGAACTAACCAGTCTATAGTTAATCTTAAGACCCACAGAGCCTCAGAATTTCCCAGGAGGAAAGATGGAAGAGTAGTTTGGCATCCAAGGTGTGTCTTCCACGGCATGGCTTCTTAGAAGTCATTGGGAATGAGTAGCCCCTGGCAAGATGAGGAAGATCCTAGTGCTAAGGGTCCTGTGTCTAAGACATGTGAAAATGTGAGGGATGATGGAAATTATCTCTAACCACAATGTATAATTAAATTCCACAAGAGGCAACCTCAGTATTTCCTAGCCTGGATGGTGGTCTTGTACATACAGGCTTTCTTTGGTCAAAATGGACAGTGCCAGTTAGTCTTTGGCATTTACTCCCTCTGCTGTGTCTCCTTGTGTCCGCATCTGGTGTTTCATTTGCCTATAACCCTAGCATAGGTATCTCTTGCCATCTAAACATGGGATTCAGTTAGTGAGGAATTCTTGTATTTCTATAGCTCTTTAGAAAATGTTTTCACATTCCTTATCTTATTTGTTTCCCAGGGCAACCATATCAACAAGGTAAGGCAGAGAACTTTATTTACATTTTCCAAAAAGGTAAAAACAGGTCACCAACTTGGTGGAGCTGAAATTAGAACCCAGAACTTCCCACTTTCATATTAGGGCTCTTGCCACAGGGTTGTAGTTCACAATTCCTCTGACTTATATCTCTTTTTCAGTGATCTCTGCTGAGTATTTGCTTAATGAATAAAAATAAATTGAATTAAATTCTTATTGCGTCTTCGGGGCTTAAAATGTTATCCTTTACAGATAATATTTGAATCTCAATCCTGGAATATAATGCCATACTTTAAAAAAAGCCAATAAGGTGACAATTTCAGGGGTCATGAATTGTTTAGAAGACAGAAGATAGAGTTTTCAGGCAGTATTCTTGAATTAATCAATTAATAAGTCAATATTAATTGAGTTTCTTCCTGGTATTACCATAGGAAACAAAGCAGACACAATCCCTACTGTCATGAGTCTTACATTCCAGGCAGCTCATTTGTATTTACAGAATAGGTTTATTTTGTCTATATCTAAACCTTCCTCCAATGCGACGGCCCTGGGCAAGATGATTAGATTCTGGCCATGACAGAGGAAGAAGAGGAGAAAGGACAAGAGATAAAATTTTTCTGCACAGAATTTCAAACTATTTTTGGAATACTATTCTTTTTTTTTTAATCCTCACTTGAGGATATTTTTCCATTGATTTTCAGGAAGAGTAGAAGTAAAGGAGCAAGGGGAGGAGGGAGAGAGAGAGAGAGAGACACGGCAAGAGAGAGGAACATTGATGTGAGAGAGACACATAGATGGTTGCCTCCTGCATACTCCTGGACCAGGCCTGGGAGGAAACTGAGGTATGTGTCCTTGACTGGGAATCAAACCCGAAACTCTTTGATTCTCAGGCTGACACTCTAACTACTGATCCACACCTGCCAGGGCTTGTATTTCTTTCCTACAAGGAAACCAAGACTCAGGCGGCTAAATTACTTTTCAGTTATGATAAGTTAGAAATAAATGTTGGAGATGAGCCTAAATAGAAGAATATTTGCTTCTAGACTTTTATTCATTTTGTTATAGATTGCCAAATTTATTGGCATCTTCATAGTATTCTTTAATGATTCATTGTACATCTATGGTGTTGGTTGTAAAGTCTCTTTCATTTAGGATTTCCAAAGCCCATGTTTTTAATCACACCACAGCCCTAGCTAGTTGCCAGAATAAACATAAGGGATAAAGATGGGCATGTGGTCACTTTGGCTTATTGCCCACCCCACCCCCCTCAGGGTCCATAATTCCACTTCTAATCATGAACTCCTGAATATAGTCTGAAGACTCAATGCTAGAAGGTGACTCCTTTTCTCTGAGTTAATAGTAAGGTTATTAATCATTTTGATCACCAGATATCTTTGATAATCTGATATATACTGTAATTCTCCCTTTTTAGAAAAAGATATACAATACACATGCACATAACTCAACATTTACAATGTTAGGGTATTCAGAGACTTCTTACAGTCCACTTGGAAGAAATATTCAGGTGTATTTAGTGTCAAAGATGAGTGTAATTTTTGAGTTTTTTTTTTTTGAGATTACAAAGTAAGTTAGCAAGGAAGGAAGAAAGGGAGGGAGGGAGGGAGGTAGGGAAGGAGGAAACAGAGAAAAAAGGGAAAAAAAAGATTTCAAACAATATGATGACTCTTCATACTGCTAGAATGCTCACATATGTGAATAACTTTTGAGAACATGTCTAACCAGGATAGTTCTAATGAACAGGAGGGACACAAATGTTCAATTTTGGCCAGTTTGCTATTTTGAAATCAGACTACAGCCATTGAAATCTTAATGAACATTTCTTTTATACTCTTGAATGGATTAAACAAAAATGTAGTGAGTGACAAGAAGATCTTCAGAAGATGAAAAGCCAGGCATCCCTCTGATTCTAAGCCTAATGTTCTTCTATTCTCATAGATCTTCACTCTTCATTTTCTGTTTTAGTTTGATTGTGATGGTCTGAATCAGAGATTGCCCTAACTGGGGTAAGATGTTGTGATGGTCTGAATCAGAGATTGCCTTGGCTGGGGTTAGCTGCTAAAATGGTTCTGGTCACCATGGCTGAGGGAGCAGTGAACCACAGATCCTCAGAGGGCCTACACCCAGTGGCAGCCTGGCCCAAAGTCTCAACCATAGACTCATCATCAGCCTTCTCTCAAAAGCCAAGTTAAAAAAAAAAAGAGCAGTGAAAGTGAAGTCATCCTTCATTTTAGTATCATCTAATATTAGCTTTGCCTTCTCAGTTATTTAAGGTGCAATCTTTTCCTTAGTCATTCTCCTGGGCATGATTGCATTTAAATAACTTTTTTGGTCTCTCCTTATGCTCCTTGTTTCTCTGTATGCTTAGACAAAAGTTTCACCTCCTCTGTCATCATGTACTTATCAGCCAATTCTTTTTTTTTTAAAGTTTCTATAAATCAAAACATCCAAATTCTATCTATTTTTAGTCATTACTCTAGGAAATCAGTAGGGAAAAACCTATAAATCATGATTAGTTTCACTAGTAATTGAAGAGATATAATAAAATCAACAATGAGGTACCATTTAACACTTTCCCATCATGAAATTAGCAATATATATCTCTCTGTCTTTATCTTCTTTCCACAGCCATGTATCATTCATTAACACATACATACATATACATATACACCCAAGGGTAGATGACAGGTTTAATATTTTATACTACATCCCCATAATGGAATAATCATTAAAAATAATAGCTGTGAATGTTTGCATCATAGAAAAGTATCATTTAAATTCAAATAAACCCTAGCCAGTTTGGCTCAGTAGATAGAGCATCTATCAACATGCAGAGTGAAGAGTCCAGGTTTGATTCTGGCCAAAGGCACATGCCTGGGTTGTGGGCTCAGTCCCCAGTTAGGGGGCATGCAGAAGTCAGCCAATCAATGATTCTCTCTCATCATTGATGTTTCTATCTCTCTCTCCCTCTCCCTTCCTCTCTGAAATCAATAAAAATTGTATTAAAAAGATCAAATAAAAATGTATGAGTTATAATTCCAAATAGAAATATATATATAATATATATTATAGGCTGTATATATAATATGCATAATATGTGACTTATCCTATCTAATAAAAGAGTAATATGGAAATTGACCATCACTCCAACACACAAGATGGCTGCTCCCATGTGGTCAAAGATGGCTGCCCTCATGTGGACACAAGATTGCCGCCACACCACAAGATGGCCAGCAGGGGAGGGCAGTTGGGGGGGACCAGGCCTGCAGGAGAGGGCAGGTAGGGGTGACCAGGCCTGCAGGGGAGGGCAATTAGGGACAATCAGACTGGCAGGGGAGTTGTTAAGGAATGATCAGGCTGGTAGGCAGAAGTGGTTAGGGGAAATCAGGAAGGTAGGCAGGGGAGCTGTAGAGAGCCAGTAGTCCTGGATTGTGAGAGGGTTGTTCGATTGCCCATTTAAGCCCGATCCCAATATGATCGGGTAGGATCAGGCCTAAACAGTCAGTCAGACATCTCTCAAAGGGTTCCAGATTAGAGACAGTGCAGGCTGAGCTGAGGGACATGCACCCTCCCCTATCGCCCCCATGCACGAATTTCATGCACCGGGCGGGCCTCTAGTAGTATATTTAAGCAGTTTCGCACCAGAGACATTGAACACTGTCCTTTATCCAAATAGACTATTAGATAAGTGATTCTCAAACTTTAGCATCTATCAGCATTATGTACACGGCTTGTTAAACATTGATTCCCCAACCCCACCCCTACTCTCCATCTTCCGAAGATTCTGGGCTAGATCCCGAGAATGGGTACCACTAACAGGCTCCCAGGGGATGCTCATGCTGTAGACTTGAGGCTCAATCAGCACTGCTTGAGGCCCTGGCTGCATATTAGATCACTTGAGGGGACCTTTTAAAAAATACTGATGCCTTTGTCCCTCTCCAGACAATTAAATAAGAACATCTGGGACTGTGTCTTTACTTCAGTAAGTATTAGAAGCTACATGGGTAATTATTATTTGCAGCTAAAATTAAGGGCCGTTGCTTTTAGACCGGTGGTTCTCAGAGTTGGGTGTGCATCAGAATTGGTGGGCCCACCAATTTAATGATTAATACAGATTGGTGGGCCCAATTTAATACAGATTTGTGGGCCCACCTTCAGGGTTTCTGACTTGTTAGGTCTGTGATTGGCTGGGGAACTTGTATTTCTAATGAGTTTCCATGTGATGTTATTACTGCTGGTCCAGGGTCCATCCACTGAGGAACATGGCTTTAAAGTTTAGATGCTCCTGATCTGTGCTGGAAGACTGGATCGGTGTCCCTGCAAATTGCAACATTTTGGGGAAATACTATAGCAATATATATTAAAAATCATAAACACCTTCATGCTTGTTGATGCTTGAGGGAATCTATTTTAAGAAAATCAACTAGATATGGAAAATAGCTATAAGCTTGATGTTCACAGAACTGATTTTTATAATGGTCAAATATAATCTAGCTAAAATGTCTAAGAGCAGGTGATTGGTTTAATAAATCATGATGCATGCTCATAATGGAAGGGTCATTAAAGACGATAGCTGTGAAAGTCGGCAACATGGAAAAGTGTGTGATTTAAATCCTCATAAAGACATGCATAAGTGCTATGATTACAACCATGAAGAAGTACACATAAGAAGAATATACCAGAAGGAAATAAACCAAAATAATAAATGTCATGTCAAGATGTTGGCATTTCTTTTTCTTTCATTCATTTCCAAATTTTCTATGACTGTGTTTATCAATTTTAGAACTATAATCATAACTGCACTTATGCATTATAAATTACACATATATATTTGCCATCAAATTACCCATTACCACTTCTCTTCATGATAATGTGACTTTAACTGGGTTTGAAGTGAAATTTCTAAGAATTCCACGTTTGCCTGCAAATCCTAATTGCAACTTTTCCAAGGTGACAGCACATGCTCTCTCTCCTACAGCTCCTGATCTGAGTGATGTTAATTACCTCTGAGGTGACATAGAAAGAGCTTAAAGGTTCCTATTAGGCAGAAGGCAGCCAAAAAATGAGGCGGGGGGCATGTTGATGTTTCCTTTTTATGATGAATGATAAGGCATTCATCTCTAGTCATTATGCCTGCAATGTCTAAAGGATTTATAAGAAACTCCAATTATACTCTTGGGTTCTGTGCTGGTTCACCAGAGGAGCGATGAGTTATTTTTCTCATTCACCATGTAAAAAGAATATATAAAACATCAAACTGCATGACTGGGGGTATTATTACAAGAAATTAGTCACCACAATTAAAATAGATTTAAAACTTAAATGGCTTGGGCAATCTTGCTTTGCAGACTTTGTTAAAATCAGGTTACCAGCCTGCCATAAACACCTATGTCATCCTTAGGATGAGAACTTAAACTGGCAAGAATGAGTATATTCTACATTTGGTCGTTAAGCATTCCTTTTTTAAAAAAAAATTAAATTATTTGTTGTTTAAAGTATTACATAAGTCTCTTTTTTTCCCCCCTTGACCTCTCCCTGGCCATCCCTGCCCCCAAGCACAAGCCCTTAGCCTCCTACTGTCTGTGTTCATTGGTTTTGCTCAAAATGCATGCATACAAGTCCTTTGGTTGATCTCTTACCTCAGTGGTTGGCAAACTCATTAGTCAACAGAGCTGCAAACCATGCTCATGAGCCGCATGTGGCTTGTGAACTGCAGTTTGCCGACCACTGGGACTTACCCAATCACCGTCCCCCCTCCCCGCCCCTGCCTTCCCTCATAGGTTGTACAGTCTGTTCAATGCTTCTCTGTCTCTGGTTCTATTTTTGTTCATCAGTCTATGTTGTTCATTATATTCCACAAATGAGTGAGATATGTGATATTTATCTTTCTCCAATTGGCTTATTTCGCTTAGCATACTGCACTCTAGTCCATCCATGCTGTTGCAAATGGTAAGAATTCCTTTTTTACAGCAGCGTAGAATTCCATTGTATAAATGTACCACAGGTTTCTAATCCACTCCTCTGCTGATGGGCACTTAGGCTGCTTCCAAATCTTAGCTATTGTAAATTCTGCTGCTATGAACATAGGGGTGTATATATCCTTTCTGATTGGTGTTTCTGTTTTCTTGGGATACATTCCTAAAAGCGGGATTACTAGGTCAAATGGAAGTTTCATAATGCTGTGTTTTTTTGTTTTTTAATTGTACCAGCCATTTTTTATAGTTTCTTTTCTAAGCTATTGACATTAATACAGTGTTCAGAAATGAGATGTCCTTGGAACTCAGGATAGTTTTTATATCTTTAACCAAAGAGTTTTATCTATTTTTGGAGGATATATTTTCTGTTAATATTATTGCTATTTTAATGGATTCATATTTTAAACAAATTTTACCAATGTCTTTGTTAATTGTTGTTTCTTTTATTGCACTCTTACCTACCAGGATAATTTCTCTTGCTGAAGTCTATCCTTTCTTTTAGATATCTGTGGGTAAACATTCTCTCATACACATGAAAATACTGTTATTCTCACTCTCAATGATACACTGGAAATATTATCCTTTTTTTTTTTAAATCTCTTGTTGCTGATGAGTTTGCTGTCAAATAATTGTCATTCCTTCTGGGTAATTTTTCTTTGCCTTTCTTAGCTCTTTTCTTTGATATTCTGAAATTTTGTTACAGCATGCATGGATGTGAATTTAATTTAATTTTTCTGGTTGGTTATAATGTGTTCTTTTCAATCTGATGACATGTTTTTTTCTGTAATTCTGAAACTTCATGGCATTTATATCTTTCTGAAAGTTCTGTTACATACACTTGAAATTTCTCAATAAATTGTCTATATATCTCAATTCCTTTTCATATTTTTTATCCCTTTATATTTCTCTGTTGTACTATTCGAAATTTCCTGTTCTAACTTCTAATTCACTAATTCTTTCATTGCATTTCCTTTTCAATATTCTCATCTACTGATTTTTAAAAATGTCAATGACCATATTTTTATTTAGAATTATTTTAATTGTTTTTTAAATCTTTCAGTTCTAGTTTTGAATTATTTTGTTTTTGTTTCATAAAGTCCTATTCTTGTTTGATGGTTGCTATCTTCTTATATCTTTAAAGATTTTAAACAACAAAATAATTTTGTGATTATTTAAATATTTATCTTTCCTTTAGTATAAAGACTTCTTTGCTTATAGTTTTTGGTTAAAGAAAGCTTTAAAAATTATTCTTGCCTTTGCTGGTGTGGCTAAGTTAGTTGAGCCTCATCCCATGAACCAAAAGACACATATTCCATTCCCAACCAGGCATATGTCTATGACAAACTCACAAACAACATCATACTCAATGGGCAAAAACTAAAACCATTTCCCTTAAGAATAGGAAGAAGCCAGGGATGTTCAGCATAGTACTGGAGGTGCCTGCCAAAGTGATCAGACAAGAAGAAAAAAGAACAAGCATCCAAATTGAAAAAGAAGTAAAATTGTCATTATGTGCAGATGACATGATATTGTATATAGAAAACTCTAAAGACTCCATAAAAATTATTAGACTTAAAAATGAATTTGGCAGTATACAAAATTAACTCCAAGAAATCTATGACATTTTTATACACCCATAGTGAACTTAACAAAAGAGAGATTTAAAAAACAATCCCATTTACCATTGCACACACACACAAAATAAGATACTTAGGAATAAACTTAATTAAGGACGTAATAGACCTCTACTCACAAAACCATAGGATGTTGAAAAAAGAGATAAAGACATAAATAGATCGAAGAACATACCATGTTCATGGATTGTTAGAATCAATATCATTAAAATGTCCATAATAGATGGATGTTTCTCTCTCATCCATGTTTCTAACTATCTATTCCTCTCCCTTCCTCTCTGTAAGAAAATAAAAAAAAAAGCTGAAACCGGTTTGGCTCAGTGGATAGAGCGTCGGTCTGCAGATTGAAAGGTCCCAGGTTCAATTTCGATCAAGGGCATGTACCTTGGTTTCAGGCACATCCCCAGTAGGGGGTGTGCAGGAGGCAGCTGATGTGTTTCTCTCTCATCCATGTTTCTAACTCTCTATCCCTCTCCCTTCCTCTCTGTAAAAAATCAATAAAAATATATAAAATGTCTATAATACCCAAAGCAATCTATAGATTCAATGTACTCCCCACTAAAATACCAACAGTATATTTCACAGAAATAGAAAGAACTCTCCAAAAATTCATCAGGAACAAAACAAAAAGAAAAACACAAAAATAAAACAAAACAAAAAAACAAATAGTTGCAGGGATCCTAAGAAAGAAGAAGGAAGGATTTCAATACCAGATATCAAGATGTATTAGAAGTTAAACATATATTTACCACATGACACAGCAATTCTACTCCTATGTATTTACCAAGGTGAATGAAAACTCACGTCGCACAGATAAGGGATGAAAGGATCTAGAGTGAGGGGATACAATGACTGAAGAAGAAGAGAAGAATTTTTTGAGGTGACAAAACTCTTCTTTACCTTGGTTACACTAGTGGTTACACAATTGTAGGCATTTGCCAAACTCACAGAGCTGAACACAAAAGAGGAATAACTTTTACTATAGATGGCACTAAGAAAATATATTTGTGTAACAACGAAACTCCAGGACTAAAAATGGGGTGGAGGTAAGAGAATATAAATATGATACAATGCCAGTTTATACCAGTGCTGAGATTTGACCTGGAAACCAACATTGCTTCAAATAAATAATTAAATGCATAGTGAGTGCCAATCCGGTGTCAGGCATTGTGTTTGCTCCAGGGATAGTAAGACACTGCTGCTGACTTTAAGAAGAAGCAATGCTCTTTTCTTGTGAGACATATGTAAGCATATAATGAACATTGCTATAATTTGCTGTCTTTTCTAGGTATGGTTGGTACTTTAACATGTTAAACGCCCAGTCAGTCACCGGTGACTGGCACTATACTTTCTGTCCCGAAGACAAAATAGGCTGGGCACTTAACGTGTTAAGCAATCCAAAGAAACTGTTCAAAAGGGAAACCAGGCAATAACAGCCTTTGAAGCATTTCTAGCCTCTCTCATATTTGGGGTGTCAGTACCCTCAGAGTGAATTCACTGGGAGATGAGTGACATGAAGTTAGAGAGTGTCTTGCTACTAGCAGTAATAGTCAGAAAAGGACTCATCTTGGGGAAAGAGTGTGCTAGGATATAACACAGGTCTCTGGAACTGATGGTTTTATACAAATTTCTATTTGACTGTAACCACTTGCTCTTGGGTGCATGGTTACCTAGTAATGCAACCACTCACTCTGATATCTGAAGTCATTGCAGCCCTGTAATCAGCCCAGAAAGATCTTTCCTGGTGGTAATGCAGCAGGAGTCCTGGCACAAGTGAATATTCAGAGGGCAAAAATAGCTTTATTATCTCAGAGTGCAACACCCTCTGTGGGTTAAGATTATATGCATATGTGCTTTATGCCAATACCATTTTTCTTTATCTGCCTCTCCTGTTGCACCCCTGTGTTGTATGCTGTCTCACTGTATTCTTCTTTGACATCAAGATAGATAATGGCCCCTTTATTTGCATAGCACATAACTGTAGAGTACTTTAATCCTCAAAACAGCTCTGTACAGTAGTTAGGGTAGTATTATTATCTCAGCTGTAGAAGGAAACAAAGGCCCAGAGGGGTTATAAGCTACCCAAGTTGCACAATAAGAAAGAGATGGAGTCAGCTCTCAAGTTTGACTCTTCTGATTCCTACCTAGCCCAGCATACTTTCCTCTCTATCATGACACCTCAACACTAACTGTTGGTTTTTGGTTTGAGAAGCCAAAGACATATAAAGGAGCTTATAGAAGGCAAAAAATGTTTACTGAATTTGCCGAGCTGGTGTGGCTCAGTGACTGAATGTTGATCTATGAACCAGGAGGTCACAGTTCAATTTCCGGTGAGGGCACATGCCCAGGTTGTGAGCTCAATCCCCAATGTTGGGTGTGTGGGAGACAGCTAATCAACGATTTTCTATTATCATTGATGTTTCTCTCTCTCTCCTCCCATCCTCTCTGAAATCAATAAAAATATATTTTAAAAATAGTTTACTGAATTCAATAGGGCTGGAGAAATGGACTCTGGGTTGAGTTTGTAAGAACATCTCCAGAAGTCCTTCTGTGAAATTGTGCCAACAAAGGAACTGCTTCTTTTTCTGTGACAGGAAGTTGCATGTTGAATTTTGAAGCTTCCATTTAGGTTGATACTTTCAAAATTATGGCCCTTCGGCCACAAGTAGAAAGCATCTGAACACCAGTTAACTTCCATGATCTCAATCCCTCTCTCTTCCCCTACTACTGTCAGCTCCAGAGCCATATCAGGCCCAATACAAATCCACAAAGGAGAAATGGATGCTCTGAATCTGACTCTTCGTACACATAAGACTAGTAACTGGATTTTGGGACTTCTGCTAGAGCTGCCACACCCAAACAAAACAAGAAAACCTCCACAACTTTGACTGCTTGTCGAGGCAATAGAAACAAGCCTTTCCTTTCTTGCCCCTTCTATATCTAACAAAAGTACATTCTGAGTGGTAGAGTCTAAATCACATTTGGAACACTCGCTTCAAGGATGTTTCAGAAATACAGTTTTTAGCTTTCTAGTGTCTGTACTATATACAGGAAGGCACTCTAGAAGAAGTTTAGAAAGGATCTTGAGTGCCAGTCTACTATATTCACATAATTTTTTTGACAATCATATTACTTATCTATTGCTGTATAGCAAAGTGTCCTAAAATTTAGCAGCTTAAAACAATAAATATTTATTTATCTCATAGTTTGAAGGTCAGGACATCAGAAGTATCTTAGATGAATGGCTCTGGTTCAGCATCTGACAAGGTTGAGGTCAAGATGTTAGCTGAGGCTTCAGTCATCAAAGGCTTGATGAAGTCTGGAGAATACACTTCCAGGATGGCTCATTTACATGGCGATTTGTGGGAGCCTCAGTTCCTTGCTGATTTTTAGCAGAAAGTCTCTGTTTTTAAGGAAAAGGGATTGAGGTTCCACTCTTTTAAGAGAATAATATCATAATTTTTTAACATATTTTTAAATAATATCACATAATTTTTGAACATATTTTAAAAGCTTTATCCATCAAGAGTTTACAGGGCAAGAGGATAATCAATAAGAAAATAATGCAATGCTATTGTGAAGATTGACTCAGTGAGGGCTGAACTTTTGAGGTTTGGGTTTGATCTGATGATCTATGTCAACTTAAGCAATTGTGTGTCTCCTAGCACCATGTGAACACTACAATGCCTGTAGACACTATGGTTGTGAAATGAATAAAGGAAGAAAGGAAGGATTGATTGAATAGGAAGATAATGGTTGGATGAGTAATTCCAACTTTTAGGATCCCAAACCATAATTAAATGAATCCTTCAAATATGGTGATACAATGGCTAATCTGGATGCATAGATTATGAGTTGCTTCTTTAACAGTAAGACAGTTCATTTCAAAACAGTACACAAAACTCAAACATTGCAGAAAGCCAGGTTGAAACCCTTATGTATCTGTTCAGGATTTATAATCAGCAAACAGAAGCCATAGTATGAGCAGGTCAATAGCCCCACATACTCTAGATATGAAGGAGACAGCCATTGCTTTCGAGCAGCAGAAAATGTGCTCACTCTCTCGGCTCAGCAAATTCAGATGGGAGGAAAGGTGATTCTGTTCTGTCTTACTTTATTTTTCACCAGCCTGAATCGCTTGCTATTTTTGAAGAGTTGCTTCCTGTCTAGCAAGATGCAGCTAATGACAGTGCAGCAAATTTCTCACTCATCAATCTGAACTAGCAGGTCTAAACTAGCACAGCACTTTTGAACGTGCTGCTGGTGAAAGAAAATGGAATGTCAGATTGGTCATCTTTTAAAGGCTATCTTGAATCACATGATTAGGTTTCTGAAGAGTGAAAACAAGCCTCAGTGTGACAGCATCCCCTTTGCTCAGGCGAAGAGTTCTGAGAAATCCACTTCTGAGCTCCCCTTGAAAATGTTGATTTTGGGTGTCCAGGCCTGTGACGTGCCTGAATGTTTCTGTTTTGAAGACACTCAATCAGACATGTTATTATAACAGAATATATTTTGAATCTAGAAAATTAATCTACTGTTAAATAAAGGCAATTGGCAAAAATCTATTTTATTAAGCATACATTTGTCGAGCTCTTAATTAGACACTTGCTGGTATGCTAAGCCCCAGGGATACAGGAAGGACAAGAGAGAAATGGTCCCTGCCTCCATGGCTGTTGAGGTTCAGATTTTTATTTCTGACTCAAGTAACACTGACCTTTTGACCTATACTTAGTCTTGTGTAGAACTGAAAGGTAACTTTATTATTTAGAATAGTTTTAGATTTATGGGGAGAATGGTAAGATAGCACAGAGGGTTTCCATATATTCCACACCCAGTTTCTCCTATTATTAACACTTCATAGTGTATGGTACATTTATCATAACTAATGAACTAATATGAAACATCATTATTAAATATGGCCCATATTTTATTCAGATTTTTAAATTTTTATCTATCATCTGTCTTCTGTTCCTGGATTCCATTCAAGATACTATTTGTAATTAATTGTCATGTCTTCTTAGGCTCCTCTTGGCTGTGGTGGTTTCTCAGCCTTTCCTTGGTACTCCTCTCCTTTACCTTGTGACTTAACTCTTCACCAAGAGTTACTTTTATCAAATCACTGTGTCTAGGTCATAGTAGGAGCTGAAGATATTACTTGTTGCATGGTTGAATTAATAAAAGCTACTTTTATAGTCTCAGTTCATTTAATGGTTTTAGGAATTTTTCTCTTTAGGGGGATTTACAACTTAAACTGGAATTTGATTTAAGCCAGAGGGGATGATGCTCTAAGCATGAAATTATAGGTTCAGTTAGAGACGGTGGTGGTAATGAGATAGGAGAAGAAGGAACTTAGCCATGGGGATTTTGTGGCACGATCTGAATTCATATTATAGAGGTAGTCTTATGTTAACTCCCATATCATGAGTAGAATCTATAAAAATAAAAGTATAATATGCAAATCGACCGAATGGCGGAACAGCAGAATGACCTTCCGGACGATCTTCCTGATGAAACCGGAGCTGCAAGGGCTGAGGCAGCCAGGCCTGCGAAGGCCTCCTCTTGCACACATTTTTGTGCATTTGGGCCTCTAGTTTTGATATAATAGAGGAAAGGATTCAGAAGATAGCAACTATGGTAGAATGTTTTATGGGAAAGTACTAATCAAATAAATAACAACTACTTCAAGTGACTTGCTTTGTTCTGTCAAAAGAAATTTGGAAAGAGAGGCTGGGACTTCAGTGATTTTAATTAAATTTTTTTTTTATCTTTTCACAGCCTCTAGAGCAGTGGTTCTCAACCTTTCTAATGCCAAGACCCTTTAATACAGTTCCTCATGTTGTGGTGACCACCAACCATAAAATTGTTTTCGTTGCTACTTCATAACTGTAATTTTACTACTGTTATGAATCATAATGTAAATATCTGTGCTTTCTGATGGTCTAATGCTGCTAGCGACCCACAGGTTGAGAACCAGTGCTCTAGAGTGAGGAGAAGCATGAGTAATACTTTTTAGCTTTGTTTAGCTATCTATAGTTAGGAAATCAGTGTTAAGCCCATCATAGTATGTTAAGAGTCAGCTGTAACCTTTACCCCTAGGACATATAAATCCAGGATTAGTCTAGCAAATTCTGGCTCTTTCATTGTTTTATGCTGCTCATACTTTATCCTCTGGTACTAGAGGGAGATAGTAATATGCAATTCCTGAAACTGACAGTGATAATGAATGAAGCTCTAGACACTAATTGTGTAAAGTTTGCAGCCCTAAGTCAGTCAGTGGTTAGTCTTGACCCAGGATAAGATTTTTTCAGTCTTCTTTTAAGGAGACTCATGTTGGAATAACACAGGGAAGCTGTCAATGGCTTCCTCCTTCTATGAATAGGCATGTAATTCTGAAGGGCCAGCCTTGGGCTTAGAAACAGGCAAACCTGATGTTCCATGTCCCATTATTCTTTCCCCATCTGTTCTTCATTGCCAATTCTGATCCCTCACTCCTCAAGCTGAAGGGCCCTTACACTGAGGTTCTCATACTCTCTGTTTGCTTTCCACAGCCCACTCTTTAGAGAGCCTAACAATTTACATCAGTTCATGAATATCAGAAAATGTTTAATCTTTATCACAGAATGAACATTTACTGTAGAATTTCAGTCAGCTATGGCCAGGGCATGGAAGGTAGATACAGTTTTAGGTAGCATCCTTTGTAGTCCAGTGCTTCTGAAATGTGACCATAAGTACCCTGCTCCCACCCTGTGTATGACCAGAGCTGGGAACTAGAGTCAGGATTAGCACCCTGCTCAGCCACAGTGAGTTGGAGAAAGACTCCCCTTTGCCCAGCCAGATTCTTATGAGTTTGATACAAGGATCTAGCAGTTCTCTCTGCACCCTGATGAGGGAAATAACCACTTGTCTCCCCATCTGTATTTTATGTGCATGTGTTCAATTCAGTAGCCATTTCCTGAGCACCTGCTTCTGCCAGGTAATGTGCAAAGCTCTGGGGTAGGTAAGGTAGCATTGACTCCTCAGGTGGGAGGGACACCTACACATGGACAAGGCATTCTGTCAGAAGGCCCATCAGGTAGGGCATTCTTCTCTGGTAACAGAAGGAAAAGTGGGGGACAGAGTGAGGCTGAAGGGATGAGGGGTGAGTCCTGACCTGGAAGAACAGCTCTAGAAGCATCTGGAAATCCTCCAGGGCCTACTTGGATTTGACAGGAAAAGATGGAGGGAAGGAAAGCCATTCCCAACAGTAATACTTGTGATAGGGTGCAAGACATGGTGAGGCTGTAGCCCAAGGAGAAAGGAAAGAAGATAATTGGAGGCAGCATCTCGGGGCGGGTAAGAATCCAGCAGTGCTTACCAGCAGTATGGCCCTGGGCACTTTGCTTCACATTTCTGTGCCTCACTTTCTCATCTGTAAAGTGGGGGTAATAATAGTAGCTAACTTGTAGGCTTGATGTCAGGATTAAAGAAATATCCAGGATACATGTTTGGAAAAGTTTGCGACACATGGCAATGGCTCAAAAAGTATCCTTGTACAGTTAGGGCACCACTAGACATTGTTCTAATAAGTCTAATTTCAGAGCTTAACACAATAAAGGTCCATTTTTCACTCATATAACTGTTCTGTGGGGATGCTCCTGTTCTTAGGGGTTCTTCTGCTCAGTGACTTCACCATCTCCTAGGAGGTCAGAGCCCTTGGCAGTTTGTCAGCACGCGAAGGTAGGAAACACACAACTCCTTTTAACCTTTACCCAGGCTTTAAAGCGACACATATCATCAAGTGAGAACAGGTCCCACAACCCTACCTGATTGGCATCTGCTTCCCAGAACTACTCTAAACTCAGGATGGAGAGTGTAGATTTTGGTATGCACTTAGCTACCCCTGTCTCTGTTCGTTAGGAGGTTGATGAGGAAGAAAAGGAAGAGACGGAGGAGGAGGCAGCAGCAGTGGCGGCTGGGGTCTGATAATGAGCATCTTGGTTGAAGTTATAGATTTCCTCCAAAGACATACTATTGAGGTGAGGGGAGCGGCTAGTAGTACTCCCATTAAACACCATATGAAATTCATTGCTCAGTCTTTCTCGCTCTCCAGGCTGGGAGTCTGACACTTTCTGAGGCCCAGGGAGTAAGTGGTCATCTTGTTTTCCCTATCATCACTGAAATGAAGTGGGTCATGGGAATTATGGCTTATATAAGGCTTTTGAGTTGGTTTATTAGAATGAGTTCATGCAGAGGGTTAGCCAAATAGCCCTCCAAGTTGAAAAATAATAGCACTGCTGCTTTATCTCCGCTTTTATCTGAGAAGCTACAAAGCACTTTACAATGCCTGACAGCATCCCCCTGAGGTGACTTATATTATAGCTCTTTTAACAGGGAGATTTTATCTCTGTTACAAGTTAGTATAAAGCAATTCTGCAAACACCCTGGCCAAGGTTAAAAATTCTGTTCAGGAAACAGAGGCAGTTGGACACAAGCTCTGTTTTCCTTTCTGCCCATTAGGGACTCTATAGAGGACTATGTTTTATCATTATGATGATTTTATTGTTGGCATCTCAGGTGCATTCCTCAATACAGGAGTCCATTGGGGCCATTGAAACCCTTTCAGACATTTTAGCAGAAAATTATTTCCCCAGAGGGTGAGAACAAACTCTTCCTTCTTACTTAAGCTCTCACATGAATCTATGCTAAAAGTAGTAGAGGGATTTTGCCATCCAAGGCATTGTGGTTAGTAATTATTGGAAAAATCAGGATTTTCAGGCATATTCTCCCAGGCATCACTGTGTTTTTTATTTTTATTACTTGTGGCCCAGTGCACGAAATATGTGCACTGTGGTAGGGGGCGGAGTGTTCTCTCAGCCCACCTGCACCCTCTCCAATCTTGTTTAGGCTTTCTCCAACTCACTGAAATTCTATAGTAAATGTTTATTCCTGTGGGATTGGGCCTAAACCAGCAGTCGGACATCCCTCTTGCAATATGGGACCACTGGCTCCTAACCACTCACCTGCCTGCCTGACTGATCGCCCCTAATTGCCTCAGCCAGATTGCCTCTAACCCCTCTGCCTGCCTGCCTGATCACCCCTAACCTCTCTGCCTGCCTGCCTCATTGCCCCTAACTGCCTCTGCTTGCCTACCTGATCACCCCCAACTGCCCTCCCCTCCCCTACTGACCTGATCTTGCCCCCAACAACCCTTTTCTGCCGACCTGATCTTGCCCCTAATTGCTCTCCCCTGCCAGCCTGATTTCCCCTAATTACCTATGCCTGCCTGATTGCCCCTAACTATCCCCCTTGCTGGCCTGATCTCACCCCCAACTGCCCTCCCCTATACTGGCCTGGTTGCCCCCAACTGCCCGCCCCTGCTGGCTTGACCTCATCCCCAATGGCTCTCTCCTGCCTGCCTGATCTTGCCCCCAACTGCCCTCCCCTGCTGGCCAATTTGGTTCTGGTTGGTCAGTTTCTATAACAGTCAGTGTCAAAAGCTCCTCCCCCTAGGCTGCTAATGGTTCCCCACAGTTCACCTAGATTTGGTTCTGATTGGTTGGTTTCTATGCCAGTCAGCATCTCTGGGCCTATCTCTGGGCCTGATCAGAGAGGTGGGGCTTATTAGCAGCTCCCATAGAGGCCCAGAGAAAAACAGAGGCTTGGCTGCTGGCAAAGCCAGAGAGAGGTAACAGCTGATCAACAGGTGCCATGGAGACTGCCAATCAGACCCTGCCTCTCTCTCCAGGCCTCTCTCTGGACTGATCCACAGCCTTCTTGGCAATCAGTGCTGGGTTGCTACACCTGCACTGGTGGCAATCATTGCTGGTTTGCCTACTGGCTGTAGAACTGACTTTGGTCCGTCAAGCCTTTGGTCGGTCATTACTGATCCTGGGTTTTTATATATTAGGATTATACTAGAGGCCTGGTGCATTAAATTTGTGCATGGGAGGGGGTCCCCTCAGCCCAGCCTGCACCATCTCCAATATGAGCCAGACCTAAACTGGCAGTCAGACATCCCTCTTACAATCTGGGACTGTTGGCTCCTAACTGCTCACTTGCCTGTCTGCCTGATTGCCCCTAACTGCCTCTCCTACCAGCCTGATCACCCATAACCACCTCCTACCTCTTCATATCGGCCTAATCATCCCTAACTGACTCCCCTGCTGGCATGGTAGCTCTTAACTGCTCCCTACCCCCACCAGCCTGGTCATCCCTTACTAACCCCTCTGCCAGCCTAGTTGCCCCAAGCAGCCTGCTGTTTGGTCATCCATCTGGTCATCTAGGTTATAACAACCCCTGGATTTTATATATTAGGATTCTTTGGATGCAAAAAGAACCGCCCTTAGAATTCAGACATTGCCACTCTGATCAAGAGCAGATTTGGAACTTCTCTTTTATCCAGAAACTTCTCTTTTTTCCAGATACAGAAACCTTTATTCTGGTGCTATAGGTCCACTCCCTCAGACTCTAAGATGACTCTTTGCATTCAAGACATTGCATGGGAGAATGCTCTCATGAATCACTTATATGAGGGAGCACAGGAAGTTAGGATATGTAGAGGGAGAAGTACTGTGAAGTATTTGTAACAAAGGCCTCAGTTGGAAACTCTGGAATTATAATGGCCCATTAGGGTGTCCAGAGTTCAGGGAAGAGGACCTGTTTTTTGTATTTCTGCATTTCCAGCCATTGGATATGGACTGTCTGTGGAGGTGATATAGCTTTGAGCAGGGAAGCTCTCTTTAGTCAAGAGCAATTCCTGGAAGAGACACTGTGCATCGCCAGTGGCCAACACTCATGGCATCTGGGGGGATAAATATCTTGGTCCTGGGCAGTGCACCACAGCATCTACAGCAAACACTCATTGCATGTTCAGATCCACTGTATTCAGGTACTACTAGTAGTTAACCCCATTTGGAAATAACCCTCAGGAATTCTGGTTAGCTTCTTTCCAGGGGTATCCTCGGCTCCTCCACTACATCAGGTTTCAGAGTCATACGGATAGTCATCATTTCTCTCTTCTATTACTCATCTCTCCTCACCCTTAGTCAGCACTTCTGCAAGTAAAAGTGACTCTTTTTGTGAGGCAACCATTTACCCTCATCCTTGAGGGGTCTGAATCCTGGTCTCCATGTCCTTCTTGGTCTGTGACAGTGACATTTGACCTTTAAAATTGGAGAGAAAAGTATCAAGAGACACACCAGTAGACATCTAATCAGAGGGAAGTATTTCCTGTGTGCAAGTTAGGGCTTGGAGACCTGATGAACCCAAAGTTGTGAAGGTAGTCAAAGGCTCCCAGCTCTGAGCATCATCAGCTACCACTCCTAGCATCTGGAAAATGAGAGTCTTGGTCCCGAAAAGAGCATCCTGGGAATGTACAGCAGCATCCACCATGCCTGTTATAGACCAGCTTAAGCCTCCAAGTTGGGCCTGAGGCACCAAATCTGTCACTGTCATAGGGCACAAGAGCACAAGACTTATAACTCAAAGGTCTATCAGATCATCTCTCCAGATCAGCAGTGGGGAACATCTGGTCTGCGGGCTGTATAAGGCCCTTGGAATCATTTGATCTGACCCTGCCAAGGCAACTGCTGGTGGGACTTGAAATTCAATAAATCTAGGAGCTTTTTTCATAGCAACATAAATTTATATTAAGCGAATGATTTTATAAATATCCAAATGGCTCTTGGCAGAAATAAGACACCCTGTCCCTGCCCCAGAGGAAAAGATTCAATTAAACTTTGTTTTTGCTCAGGAGTCCTCAGTAGCAGAAAGATGAGCCATGAACTATTATCTCAGTAATTCACTCTGTTGCTTATAAAGTGCAGGTAAAGTGCATGGCAGAAGATAGACATGATAATAAGGATAACAATTGCAAACCTTTATAAAGTTCTTACTTGGTCCTAGATACTGTTCTGAGTTCTTTCCATATATTGGTGATTTACCTCACAGATAACCCTGTGGAATAGAAGTGATTTAATCCTAAAGAACAGAAAGATAAGTAACTTTCTGAAATTCACACAGTTAATTTGGTAGAGATTTGATTTGAATGCAGGTCTGATGTCAGAACCCATGCTCATAATCAGTGTTTTATTTTACTCTAATTGCTAATAAATGTAGCTATTACTTTTAGTATATCTTTTAACAAGTTCTTGATGAATGGTAATGTTATAAGAAAGCACTTTGTTGGAATTTACACTCAGATCTACAGTTTGATGGACAAAGCCCATTTAAAAAGAGAAATCCTAGCTCTTATGTATCTTCTTTTTAGGGATGTGCTTCTCAAAGTTGGCAGTACATTAGAATCTCCTAGGCAACTTTTAATACTCCCAACACTTGGGCCACATGCCAGATCAATTCAATCAGTACCTCTGGAGGTGAGACCAGACATCATATTTTTGGAAGCTCTCCAGGTGATTAACATATGCAGTCACATTTGGGAACTATGTAGGGCTTCAGCTGCCTCTCTGCCTGTTAGCAAGGCTCTGCACTTGGCTTTCTTCCCTCTCCAGTGTCTTCCCAAGGGAGCGTATTTATTGTCTATACCTATGATGGCACGTGTCTCTCTCTAAGGTCTCAGACTCACCTCTGAACTACCCTTATGAATTAGGCACAATTATTAATCCCTTCCCCCCCCTTTTTTCCCCAGAGGAAATTAAGACCCTGAGAGGTTAAGTAACTTACTCAATGTCACACAGCTAGGAAGTAAGTGTGTTAGAATCTAAACCAGGCATTCTAGAGTCCATGTAATTGACTGTTATACCATTACTTACTGCACATTTCCATTCATTGTTTAATCCTTAGGAGTCAAACTAACCCTTTTACCTTCCCCATCTTTAGCCCTCTCCCATGCCCCACCCCTCTGAAATTGGAAAAGGATGTTGCCCACATTCCTGCATTATTTGTCTTTATTAAAGGCACCTAAAATGTAAGATTCATCCTTAGTGGCGCCGTTTCCTTTGGCACTTGTGTGTAAGTGACCTATTAGAATGTGAAGCAGAAATTAGAAGATGAGCAGTAGAGTCTGATTGAAGTGGGGAGTGTGGCGGTGGGAAGTCCAGTAAGATTTATGGAGTTGGTGAAAGGCAGGTAAATATTAAAATTCAATCTTCAGTTCCTGTTGTCTGTCTATTCAGAATCTCCCACGTCACTCATTTCTCCATTGCCTCTACCATTGGCCTAGTTCAAATCTCCATTCCCTTTCTTCTATATTATTGCCCTTGTTTTCTGTCTCTCCACCCCCTCGTTTTCTCTCCCCACCTCCCGCAAATTTACACTTGATCCAGGTAAAGCTGGCTGAAATAGCGGCTGGTCATGGCATCTGAATCCACCCTGGATCAGCTAGTGAGAGTTACATTCTCAAATGTGAGAAAATTAGAAAATTCAGAAATTAACATGACTTGATCTGGCATATTTTCTCATGAAGGAATAGGTACTATACAAGTAAAAAACTTTGTTATACCTCATAGGCCACAGGCTCCAGAATAAGAAGCACAAAGTCAGTTGCCTACTGAGGCCAGGCAGATGACCATAGGTAAATATGGGGGTGGGGCGTCGGGGAGCTGAAGTAACTGGAGGGTGTTTTTGTTTTTGTTTTTGTTTTTGTTTTCCTTCTGTGCAAAGGAAGTAGCTACTCTCACCTAAGCACATTGTTACCTCGTGGTACCATGGACCTGAGTTGGCTAGCTTTTCCCATTTCTCTCCCGAAGCCAGAAATTCAAATTTAGTATGATACTTCCTGGCTTTTAAATGTTGGAAAGCAAATCAATTTTCTGACTAGCGGAGTACAGACAAACAAACCATGCCTATGGGCTAATGTATTCTGCTGCCTCTAGTCTGAAGCCAGTGGTCTAGGGAAAGGTTGTTTTCTCCTCCATGTACTCCAGCTCCCTGGTTGAATTGTAAATGCCCCAAGGCTTTAAATTTTGAAGTAGGTCCTGCAAATCCTACTAAAAAGTGCTCTCCAGCAATCTCTGAAATGAGCTTTATCCTATTAAACAAAGGATGTGTGGCAGAAATGGAGATATTGCCTCAGTGGTTTTAGGGTAACTAGATGGACTGTGAAATTCTAATCAAGTAGAAAAGCATGTATACTTGACTGCACCAACATTTCCTCACAGAAGCAAGTTTCTCTGATTCTAAACTGGAAAGGGAAAGGAAAAGATAATGGGATCTCACATTACTGAGCATCCAGTAGACATAAAGCATGCTGCTAGGTATAACAAAAAGGGTGTTCATTCTCTCTCTCACCTTAGAAATGTAGGGTGAGTTCTTACTTCCCCTGGGCACATTCTTCATAAAAGTAATAGGTTGACATGATGATGTTAAAACAGTGATGAATAGCTATTAGCTTTGCCATTAAAATACCAGTAGTTAGACTGCGATATGTGGAAAGGGTAATCATTGGTACAGTTTTCTATTTTTCTTGAAAAAAGAGTTGGGGGAGGGGAGGTCATAGAAATAAAGTAACTCATCAGAGATGAAATAGCTAGGAAAGGGATAAGCCCAGGATTCAAACATAACTACAAAGTGCTAAACTTTGTATCCTTCCCATGCACTCTACCATTTCCTCACTTTTTAAAGTATATATATATTTTATTGATTTTTTACAGAGAGGAGGGGAGAGAAATAGAGAGTTAGAAACATCGATCAGCTGCCTTCTGCACACCACCTCCTGGGGATGTGCCTGTAACCAAGGTACGTGCCCTGGACCGGAATCGAACCTGGGACCTTTCAGTCCCAGTCCGCAGGCTGATGCTCTATTCACTGAGCCAAACTGGTTTTGGCCATTTCCTCACTTTTAATGAAAGGAATTTGAAAATTGGGTAATGCTGTTTTGAAATCAGTGATCATGTTATAAATGGGAAATCCTGGGATCTTGGAGGCATGACTCCCAGGTAACCTTCTCTACCTTCTAATACAAAGTAGAGCCAATGGGGCAGTCACCACAGAACACTCATTTTGGTGAGCAGATAACCCCCCTAAAATGTATATTCACCTTTCCTTTCTGGAATGAGAAGTAGACTATATTCCCCAGGTTCCCTTACAGATCAGTGTGGCAATATGACTGGATCTTGACCAGTGAAATTGAGCAGAACAGCCGCCTACCATTTATGGGCCAAAAAACTTAAAGGTGTGGCTTTTTTGTGTTATTTTCCCTTTACCTTTAGCTAGTTGTAAATGATGACAAGTAGGACCTGGGAACTGATGGCAGAGCTGCAAGCTGGAAAAACCCAGGCCGCTGAATTATCTCATGAAAGAAAGCTACTCACCAACCCAGAACACCCACATTAGCCCATGTGAGTAAGAAACAAACCTCAATGTGGAGGAAATCTCATTCCCTTTGAGATTTATTTGTAACAACAACTGATATTAACCTAATATCGAAACTGGTACCATGAAGTGGGTATTGCCATATAAAAACCCATAATATGTGCTTCTAAATTTGCAGTCGGGCAGTTAGAAAGCAAGCACTATTTCAGGCTGGAAAGTTGGAAACCCATTGCAGAACATTTGGTAATAGTTTTGTCTTGCTTCATTAGACAAGATATTCATGCAGAAATTGATAATTTGATATTTTAAGAAAAGGAAATGAATATAGAGATTCCAGAAATTTGGGGCTTCACTGGGCTTGAAAAGCTAACTGCTTCTGAATTTCAACAATAAAATACAGACTAAAGGAAGCATTGAACAATAGAAGCTCGCACAATTTTTGCAGTTAATCAAAGGGAGTCCCAACTTCTGATTTTCCCTTCTGGGTGTCTGCCTCCACTTCTCTGGCACAGTGAGAGGGAAGACTAGACTCTTTAAGAAATACGGAATCCTGTCATTATTTTTGGATTTAGATATCGAAAGTACTTTTCCTTGGTGAAGAAGATTTAACTGTTGTGTACTGAGAAAATGTGGAAGGCAGACTTATGGTCCTCAAGATTTCCACATTTGAGTACGTTACCTTAAAGGCAAAAAAAGGACTTTGAATGTGTGATTAAATTAAGGGCCTTGAGATGAAGAGACTATGTATGTAGGCCTCAAATGTAATAATGGTCCTAAAAGAGTCATAGAAGATGTGATGACCAAAGCAGAGTCAGAGACAGATTTGAATCCAAGCATGTCAAACTCGCAGCCAGTGGGCTGCATGCCTCATTTATAATATTGATTTATTTTATTTTATTTTATTTTTTTAAATATATTTTATTGATATTTCACAGAGAAGAAGGGAGAGGGATAGAAAGTTAGAAACATCGATGAGAGAGAGACATCGATCAGCCGCCTCCTGCACACACCCCCACTGGGGATGTGCCCGCAACCAATGTACGTGCCCTTGACTAGAATTGAACCCAGGACCTTTCAGTCTGCAGGCCGACACTCTATCCACTGAGCCAAACCGGTTTCGGCTGCATGCCTCATTTAAATAACAGCTACACTGTTGGCTTTGACATGCTGTGTAGCCACACTATTGGCTTTGATGTTCCAAAAAAGGGCCATGAGCCCAGGAATGCAGGCAGCCTCTACAAGGTAGAAAAGGCAAGGGAATGGATCCCTTAGTGCCTCCAGAAGGAACACAGCTCTGCAATACTTTCTCATTAACCTACAGAGACCCATTTTATACTTTGGCCCTCCAGAACTGTAAAATAAATGTGTGTTGTTTTAAGCCACTACGTTTGTGGCAATTTGTTGTGGCAGCAGGAGGAGGAGACAGTTACGCTCAAGATTAGTGATGTGGCAGAAGGGCACTTTTCTCTGGTCTGATTAAATAGGTTCTGAGGGCATTATTCAGGACATTCATTGGGAACTTGAGGGGAGGCTAAGGTGTTTCAGAGAGGCTAACACTTCGAATAGTCACATGTGGAGCAGTCTTAGACCCATCGCACTGGGTGACAATGGTCTATAATTAGACAGAGACTAAGTACCCTCCAAGTTAACTTAAAATCAGCCCTCAATATTCACGTGATTCACATCCACAGATGCAATCAACTTCAGATTGAAAATATTAAAAAAAAAAGGTACCTTGTTGTGTACTACGCAGATAGGCCTACGATGGTTGTACTGAACACGTACACACTTTTTTTGTCATTGTTTCTTAAATAATATGCTATAACAACTATTTACATAGAATTTGTATTTTATTAGGTATATAAGTAATCTAGAGATAATTTAAAGTATTGGGAGGATGTGTGTTAGGTTACATGCAAATACTATGCTATTACATGAAAGCGACTTGAGTGTCTGCAGATTTTAGTATCTGCAAGGGGGTCCTGAAACCAATCTCCTGCAGATACTGCAGAATGACTATCCAAGTGAGAAAAAAGATACTGAGACCCAGAAGGGAAACATAGTGTAGGGGCTCAGGGCACATACCTTCATGTCATCTGGATTCAAGCTACTTCCTAGCCATGTGACTTTGAGCAAAATACTTAACCTCTGCATGCTCAATTTTCCATCTGAAAAGGGGGGAAAACTGTAGTATTTGTATAAGATTGTTGTGAGGGATAAATCACTGTATATATAAAGTTCTTATAACAATTCCTGGCACATAGGTAGTGCTCCAAGGTGTAAGCTGGCATTACACTTGCAGCTTAGAAAGTGAATGAACACCATTGAGACCCATAGCAGGTTGTTGGCACAAGCCAGGACTGGCATCCAGATAGTTTGTTTCCTGGTTCAGGGATTTTTGTCTCAGTAGACAGAGGGACTTCTTGAAATATCTGGAAGAGGAGACCAGCTAATCACTTTCTAGGGGTCTGATGGGGCTGTAGCATTAGAGAGGAAATGGGGTGATCTAGTTCCGTCTGCTCCCTGGATTTCCCCATAAGGTCAGTAAGGCTTCTTGAGATGACTTAAATGAAAGAAAGCTGATTAACAGAATTGCTGGCTGAGGGCAGAGGGAGGAGGGAGGAGGAAGCGTGGCTCTCAGGATTTATGGAAAGCTGGAAACCCAGGGGCAGGAGCCATAGCCATAGTTCTCCAGCAGGAAGGGCCAGGTTAGGATGTGACTTCTAAATAAATCTGATTCTTTTGTCCTTGTGTCTCTTGATCAAGAATCAAAATTTTGGAAGACAACAGCTAATTCTTTTTAAATATATATATATTTTATTGATTTTTTTTTATAGAGGAAGGGAGAGGGATAGAGAGCTAGAAACATAGATGAGAGAGAAATATATCAATCAGCTGTCTGCTGCACATCTCCCACTGGGGATGTGTCCGAAATCAAGGTACATGCCCTTGACCAGAATAGAACCTGGGACCTTTCAGTCTGCAGGCTGATGCTTTTTCCACTGAGCTAAACTGGTTAGGGCAACAGCTAATTCTTTGCACTCTAGCCACATGTCCCTCTGTGGGCTCCACTGGGGCAAAGAGGAAAAGAATCTGGCCCCTGACCTCCCCATCATATCAAGACTATATTCGAGACTCCATCACATCTGTACTGACTTCTCAAAAGCCTCACAGATAGATGAAGGGAGAAAGTAGGCTGATTGGAGTGAGAGAGCAGTGTGCTGGTGAGGGAGAAGGTTACAGAAGGAAGTGTAGGGAGTTATGTGTTCTGATGAGGAGCTGCCATGGTTTAGTGACAGTTGTAAAATCTGAGAGTGAAGAGAAAGATCTGTGTCAGAAAAAGGAGAAGAAAGAAATGAAATAAAGCATCAGAGACATTCATCAGGAAGCACAAAGAGACCTTGAAACTGACCTGGTTGGGTTATAAAATGAGAAAGATGGGGAACATACATTTTTGCAAGAAGAAAAGGCACCAGTATAGAAACTGAAGAGTAATAGTCCGATTATCTTATCTAATAAATGAGTAATATGCAAATTGACTGTATCTCTGCTATACCCACCAACCATGCCCACCAGCCAATGAGAGTGAGTATGCAAATTAACCCAACCAAGATGGCTACAGCCACAGAGAGAGCAGGAGGGAAGCTTGGGGTTGCCCCTGGCAATGGAGGAAGCCAAGCTTTCTGCAAACCCTTGCCAGCCCAGGCCTCTGGTTAAGGCAATCAGGAAGGCAGGCAGGTGAGCAGCTGGGAGCCAGCAGTCCTGGATTGTGAGAGGGATGTCCAACTGCCCAGGTAGAATCGGGCATAAACATGCAGTGGGACATCCCTCAAGGGGTCCGAGATTGGAGAGGGAGCAAGCTGGGCTGAAGGACAAATCCCCTCCCCACCTTGTGCACGAATTTCATGCAGTGGTCCTATAGTCTATATAATAAAACAACTGAAATGACCAGTCACTATGATGCACACTGACCACTAGGGGCAGATATCCAATGCAGGAGCTGCCCCCTGGTGGTCAGTGCCCTCCCACAGGGGGAGTGCAGCTCAGCCAGAAGTCTGGCTCTCAGCTGGCAAGCACAGCTGCCACAGTGGAAGCCTCTCCTGACTCCACAGAGGCACTACTGAGTGGCAGCAGCTGGCACAGGGGAACAGCATGTGCCTGGCCCTGATTCAGGCTCCTCCCTGGATGCTTGCTGCTTAGCACACAGCTATATCCTCAGAGGGATCCTGGACTTCAAGAGGGATGTCCAACTCTAGCTTAAGCTCCATCCCGGTGTCATTCTTTGTAGAAGGCAGTCAGCCTGAACAACTCAGTGTTTCAGGGAAGTACAGGAACTCAGGGTAAGCCTGTCTCTGCACTTGACTCACCCACTCGATGGTGTTGGCAGGACAGATCATGGTGGCCCAGCCTGTGCATGTGTGGCAGCTGATGAAGCTCAGGCAGCAGGCTGTGCAGCAGCAGAAGGCCATCTAGGCACAAGCCGGCAGTCAGACATTCCCCAAGGGGTCCCAGACTTTGAGAGGCTTCAGACCAGGTTGAGGGACTCCTCCTTCACTCCCCTAGAGTATGAATTTTGTGAACTGGGCCTCTAATAATTAATAATTATATGAGGACCTGTGCTTATTATTTGTATATACACACAAAAGTTAATAGTAATTGTGTCCTGATTTAATAATTCTATAGGTAATGGAGTCCATGCAGTAATTCTTAGAAAAGATTGGGATTTTACATAGTAGTACTAGAGGCCCATTGCACAAAGATTCATGCAATAAGCATCCTTTCCCCTGGCTGCCAGCATCAGTTTTCCACCAGCACCAGTTTTCCACCAGCACCCGGGACCAGGTCTTTGCTCTGGCTGCCACCTTCCATCTTCGCGTCAGTCTTTGCTCTGGTTGGAGTATTCAGTCTTCACTCCAGCCAGAGTGCTGCTCCTGTAGCTCCCTCCACCTTCCACCCTCCCTCTCACAGCAGGTGTCCTGTCCTGTCTGGACGCTTCACATGCGTGCTGCCCAGACCTAGAGCATCTGGTGGGAGGGGCCACCGCCATCTTTGTTGGGTTTATTTGCATACTCACTCCTGATTGGCTGGTGGGCATTGCAAAGTGAAGGTCAATTTGCATATTTCTATTTTGTTAGTGTAGACTATTTAGAAAAATCTAATCAAAGGTATTTTGTGAACAATTAAACATGCTAATGGGGAGAAATAGGATTAGAAAAAATATCATTAAAATATGATTCTATGATATACTTAATATCAGTGCATTTATGTAAGCATGCCTAGATAATTTTTTATAGATGTATGGGTACAGGTGTGTTAAAAAATATTTGTTTTGAAACAAGTTGAATAGAAAACCATGTCTGCTGAGAACTGAAAGTATAAAATGTCAAGTATAAAATGTCATTATTAAAAACAAAGCTTGACAATGGTTCTTCATTTTATTTTTGTGTGTTTTTTTTTGTTTGTTTTTTACTCTTCTCCATTAATGAGTGAATGAGTCAATTATGATCTAAGTCTGAAAGAAATACCACCATGGTTCCTGCTTTCATGGGGCTTACAGTTTGGTTGACTTCTCTTGGGAAGTCTATTTTTCCAATGCATAGAATGTAAGAGTATGAATTCATTGCCCTGGAAGCTGGAGGTTGTGGATTTTATGTCAGACCCTTTAATTAGTGTGTGACTTTGGGCATATCACTTAACTCCCTACATACTATAGACTATGGGTTACCTGAAAATATATGTAAAATTTGTGCTTAAGCTTGTGTTTATATTTTTAGAAGAGAATATATCTAGCTTCCTTTGCCTCTCAAATATCCATTTGCAACTGGATTCTTTAAGTTTCTAGTGGCTAACACTTATTCTTATCTATAAACCTTAGTTTTCCTTTTGGCGTGTTCCAAAACAAAAATGGTTGCCATTCTGAGAATTAAACGGGAAGGGAAAATCACTTGACACATTAACAACATTTTCTAACCATGAAAACCAAAGCCAGATCATTTATCAAAACAGAAGCAAGAAGAAATATAAAGACATTATCCAATAGCAGGCTTTTCAGTTTCTGTTCCCTGGGGGCATGTATAACCCTTTGCCTCTGTTTCCCAGCTGCCTCCTGGAGATACCTTCACAATCTTTATTTTTTTAAATATATTTTATTAATTTTTTATAGAGAAGAAAGGAGAGGGATAGAAAGTCAGAAACATCGATGAAAGAGAGACATCGATCAGCTGCCTCCTGAAGTTTTGCCCACAGGCAAGGTACATGCCCCCAACCGGAACCGAACCTGGGACTTTTCAGTCCGCAGGCTGACGCTCTATCCACTGAGCCAAACCGGTCTCGGCCCCTCACAATCTTTCTGACCGGGTCCAACTTGGTTCTGCCTTGAAACAGATAAGGATAAATGGTGGTCATTCCTTCCTGGTTCCTATGGATCCTATTGACTTTTCCAATTGTGCATCCCAACTACCAAAGCATAGGGAGGCTCTATGATGGCAAGCTAAGCAAATTGTAAGTGCTCAATCACCACGTGTGTTCTGGGGCAAAGAGGCAGTAAAGCATAATTGTGCAGATTGCTGTGTGTGCCGTTTGGAAAAAGAAGGAGCCGTCTCAGCCAGCTTTCTTTTAAGCTCGATAATCACACTGAGCCTATAGACAAGTAACACAGATTCTTTTTGATAAGGTAAATGGGTTTTTAATTGACTCAGATTTCTAACTGCTTTTTGACCCATACCTAATAGCCAGTTGTTAGTGGACCTAGCATGCTAGGAAATTGTCACTAACTAAGTCCTTTTCTTTTGGCAGTTTATTCTTACCCAGAAATTCAATAAGTTGGGATAGTCTATGAAGACTTTTCTTCCTATGTTAAAGACATAAATGCCCAGCATCACTGAAGAGCTGAGGAGGTTCTGCTCCCATTTCCTGGGCATCTGGTACAGGGTTGTCTACTGAAGGGGCTCAGGGGACCGGTTTGAGCAGATCCACAGCAGTGAATGGAGGGTGCAGTGTATGGAATAATTGGATTGTTTCCAGTTTAATGACAAGGAATCTGTGGCTCTGAGGTAAGGTCACTTTTCAAGTTCATGGTGGTGATGAGGAATAGAAACTCTGGGTTTTGGGCATTCTGGTTTAGTGCATACTCCTTTTATCAAATATGGCCTCAAACATCACGATCAACATCTACTTATTTGCCCAGCACTCTGTCCCATCATAACCTGCCCTTCCTAAGAGATCTGAAATGTCTGGCATCAGAAGTAATTTATACATCAGACTCCAGAAGGCCACTGTCAAGTGCAAGTTGTAACTTAGAGAGAGAGAGAGAGAATGTGTGAGGGGACTGCTGCTGGGTGTGTGTGTGTGTGTGTGTGTGTGTGTGTGTGTGTGTGTGTGTGTTTGTAGAAAGAAAGAGAGAGAGAGAGAGGAGGGGATTCCTGTTGGGTGGACTCCAGAGATTGGTGACTAATATAGGTGTGTGCTGGAGGTAGGAGAATCTGATAGGATGGAAGAGGTTTCTAAGTGGAGCTGAATGAATACTGTGTCTCTGCCGACTGCACATTATGGGCTGCACCAGCTGCCTCTGGTTCCCTGGGTGGCAAACTGACGCTCTGAAGGGTGGCAGCCCAGGCAGGTCTTGCTGTGGAAATCTCAGACTGAAAATAGTCAGGTGACAGGTCTTCCTTAGCTTCCACTCTGGGCCAATTCCCCTGGTCTCACACATTCATTTCTAGGTTGACAAGCAATAAACATTTCTGCACCATGCAGTGTGTCTCTGTGAGGATTGTGGCCAACTGTGAAGTTAGAAGGAATAGTCCCCAAGACTGCCCTTATTTCTGACACCAACTGCAGGTTCAAGGGGTTCCCCAAACCATCCTCAATCTCAATAATATGCTAGAAGGACTCGTAGGAATCATGGAAAGCTGTTATGCTCATGGTTATATTTTATTACAGGAAAAGCATACAGATTAAAATCAGCCAAGGGAAGAAGCACATAAGGCAGAGAGACAAGGAAGTGCCAAATGCAGAACTTCGCTCTTCTTTCCTGGCACCAACGTGTGACAATACATGCAGAGATTTGCCAATCAGCAAAGCTCATCCAAGCCTTGGTGTTCAGAGTTTTTATTTGTGGCTTTATTACATTGGAATGATTGATTAATTTTCCACATGGTCGACCTCAGTGTCCAAGTCAACTAAGACTGTGTGACACAAAGACCCTACCCTAAATCACATGAATGGTCTTTGGTGAGTGGCCAGCCCCTCCCTGCCTTTATTCATATTGCTAATTATGTGGCTAGCTCAAGGACCACAGCCAAACAAAGATGGCCTTGCAGGAGCCACGGTAACCTTTGGGTGAGGTTAAATTCTTTACTGCACAGTATCATATATAGAAGGCAGCCAGCAGTGTGGATGGGTTTCTTCATGTGAATACTCCGTCTGAGTGGCATCCAAATAATTAGGATATGTTTCTTTGCAGTTTGCAAATTCTGGCAACTTTAATGTTTCTATTTCCAAATTGTAGAGTATTTCAGATTTTCTTCTCTTTTTCTTTGTAAGTCCAATGCTCACTACCCCTCCTCCAGTGCTCACTACCTTTCAATTGTTAGAAATGTTACAAAAATGAAAGGAATGGTCAGTGCCTTAATGTCTCTTTGTCACAAAGGTTTTCCCTATTTTTTTTTATTTTCTCTTCCCACCTTCCCAACTCTAGATGGGAGTGCTGGCCTGGGCCAGTCCCGCCATCCTTAAAATTCCACCCCCCATCCATTCTCTGGATTCTTATTACTCAGTTATTCCTATTCTCAGTTTCCATTTCATCTGCTACAGTGGAACCCACCAACTCTCCTTCTAGCCACAATTTTCTGTATTTTTGTACCTTCCACTTTTAAAATAAGGAATTTTCTACTTTTCCTTCCCCCCCCCAATCTCTCCACTGATTAAGTCATAATTAATGTAATAGACATTACGTGGTGCTGTGTAGTTTACCAAACACTGTTGCCTACCATGGTGGGATTCCTTGTTTCCGTATACCTAGCAGTTGTTTGTCTTTCTTGAGGTAACAACTCCCTGATTCCACAAAACAATGTCTTCCTCATTTGAGGCTAACAGTCTTACTGGGATTGTCAATTAAGATGCCCACCTGTTTGTGTAAAAGGTGGCTGTGTGATCCTGTGCTTTCTCTCTGGAACAAGAATTCAGTTGAGTAAGCCAAGATTGAAAGTGGTCAAAACATACTCATCCATGTGATCAATAGAACAGATAGACCATTAGATTCTGCCTTGGATGTCCTTCCCTGTGACCTTGTTCTTCAGCTTTTCTTTCTTAATTTTATGAGCTACCCAATGTCCATTTGTTCATTCTTCCTATCCCCTAAGTTAGCCTGTCAGTTTCTGCTGCTAGCCACCACAGAACCACAATGACACCTTTTATTTGACCCTCCATTAATCTTATAAATAACTTTCTGCTTTAACTAGTTGAGTAAATTTAAATTCACAAATGTTATGCACCTTATGAAAAGACCCATTAAGTTTTATTAATTGCAAATTTCTTAAAGCAAATTGTATTTGTTGTTTTTACTATCTAATACCCTCTCAACTCTTGGACCCTAGTAATTTGTTTTCTCTATATTGCTGTCCTCTAAGATCCCAAGATACCATGATTCAATGGCCAGCATTGTAATATTCTTCTACTAAACTCTACAATTACACTACACAGCCTCCTTTGAGCCCACAACCTGTGTTCTACATGCCGTTCTAGAAAAAGGCATATTTACACAGTTTATTTACATGTTTTCTTTTTAATCCTCAACCAAGGACGTATTTTTACATTTATTTTAGAGAGAGAGGATGGAAGAAAGTGAGAGAGACATTGACTGGTTGCCTTCTGTACACAACCTATGTATGTGCCCTCACCAGGAATTGAACACACAACATTTTTGGTGCATAGGACGATGCTCCACCCAACTGAGCCACCCAACTGAGCCACCCAGCTGGGCCATGCTGCATTTTATAACTCTTTTCTGCATTCATGACAGAGACCTAAATAGTTAATTTCGTACTCGGTATTCTATGATTTTCATCATATTCAGAACTTTACTTCAAAACCCAAGTGGTTATAGCATTCAACTGTGTATAGTCATGAAAAACTGTAGATAAAGGGTATATTATTTTATTTTCTGTCAGCTTTTTTCTTATTAATAAAATATGAAAGTTAAAAGCTATAGAATTTCAAAATGAAGAGCTTTGGGGAAATTCAAGATACCATAAAATGATCAAAAAGAAAAATGAATGTCCAGTGTACTGTTTGGGGGAAAAAAAAAAAGAGATGACTTTGAAAATCATTTGACTGTTGCGTTGATGGGTTTCAGAAGATCACTGCTCTGGTGTCATGGGGGTAAACAGGCCTAAAGGAGTCGTATTCTCACTTGCAGAAGTTGTAAATAAGATTTCTGATCATTCATCAAAAGCTGATAAGAAGGGAAGTTCAGTGTTTGGGGAATGTAGCAAACAAGGCTAGGAAGTTGTTTTTGAAAAGATCTATCTTTTGGGGGAAAATTTTGGCATTTCTTAGAACTCTAGTTCTATCTGGTTGATGTTGGGAGGGGCAATAACTAAGCTCCCCCTGAACCTTTGGGGCTCTTAGAAATTGCCCTGATTTTTTTCAGGAAGCACCCCCAGCTGAGCAAGCAGAAAAGCAAATGCAGCCAGCCAGATCTTCTGACTTCATTTGTACACATGCTAAGAAAGCAAACACACAAATAGTTTGGAGGCAATTAGGGCTGTGGTGCAGAGCACCATTATTTTAAAATTTACCCCTTAGTATAGTTGTGACAAGATAATGAATGTGCATTTGCTTCTGTGGGAATAGAGCAACTTAGGAGGGAGGACAAATGAGCTCATTGGGTCTGCATGGACTATCAAGTCCAGAGACTTTTCACTGTGAAAGGGCCCTTTGTTAGTGCTTCTGGGGAGCTCCTGACAGTTGATAGAAAAGAGCCCAGACTATTCCTCAAGGAAAAGGCATCCCCAGAACAACTGTGCCATGCTCCGCCTTTGTTCCTAGCTTCACCCTCCCAGCTCATCCTACTGAATGCCTTGTAGTTTCCAAGCTGGCTCCCTTTCTCCCCTTCATCACAAGAGGGACCAGATGAGCAGTCTCCTGCCATAGCTCATGAGCCTCCAGGGTGCACAAATTGTCCTGTCCACACTCTGCCCTCCCACAGCATTCTCCATGGTACTTTTGGCTCCATTTCTCTCCTCCAGAGGGAGGCCAGGTGTAAACTTAAACATTTTTTTTTGTTGGCCTTTTGGGTCCTGATATTTTTCAGCCTCCTTCCAAGGAATTTGTCTGCAGAACAGAATTCGTGGCCAGTGGGCTGAAATCAACTTAATCTGAATAATCCTCATTTTGCCAAAAAGGAGTTCTCTTGTCTCCAACTTCTTATTTCTGGGAGGTTCTTGGATTAACCCAATACTGTCACTATCCACGTCCTGATCCTGGGTGCATGTGAATGAACCTCAGTTGCAAAGAATTTCTACGGATGCAATTGAAGATCTGGAGATCTCTTGAGATGACACCATCCTGGATTTGGGAGGGCCCTAAGTCCAATGACAGGAGTCCTTCTAGGACACAGACATGAGGAGAACACAGAGATAAGGCCATGTGAAGACAGTGGAAAATGGAGTTATGCAGGAATAAGCCACAAAGAACACCTAGAGTCATCAGAAGTTAAAAGAGGCAATAAGGATTCTCCCTCTAAAGTCTTTGGAAAGGGTGTGACCCCGATGACACTTAGAGTTTGACCTTCTAGTCTCCAGAACTATGGGGAAGTAAATTTCAATTGTTTTAGGCCTCCAAATTTGTGGTAATTCATTATGGAAGCCTTGGGACTCTAATTTTATTTGCTTCAGGCAGGGGTGTCCTTGGATGAAACTGCTCAATTCTAACCTGGACTTTCACTATAATAGCAGGGGAGTGGGGGGAGAGGGGGTCCTTGGTGGTAACCATAAAACAGACCACACAGTGAAGACTAACTAGTGAATTCTCACTCTGAGGCTGAGAGAAATGAATCTGCCTCCCTAATGGCAAGTAGAATATAAACTCTCCAAAAGCCTGGCAGGGATGGCTTAGGGCTTGAGCATCGACCCATGGACCAAGAGATCCCAGGTTCGATTTCCAGTCAGGGCATATGCCTCAGTTGCAGGCTTGATCCCCAGTAGGGGGAATTCGGGAGGCAGCCAATCAATGAGTCTCTCATCATTGATGTTTCTATTCCACCTACCCCCTAAAATCAATAAAAACATATTTTTTAAAAAGTTATTCCATTTTTGTTGTCAAATATGTAATGTATGCTATTGTGTGGTTAAGGAAGTATAGGTGCAGAATTTAAGAAATGGTGGGTTTTAAGTTCATTTCTCCAAATTTAAATCTGTTATTTACATCTAGAGGCCTGTGCATGGATTTGTGCATGGGTGGGGTCCCCCAGCTTGGCCTGCATCCTCTTGCAATCCAGGACCCTTTGGGGGGATGTCAGACTGCCGGATTTTGGCAGTCTGACACCCTCCCACAAGGGATATATCAGTACCAAATCAGCAGGTGGTCCTAGATGTGGCCAGGTGCAGCTCTGCTGCCACTCATACTGGCCTGACTGCACCTGCCGCTGCCACTGCCACCATGGACACCACTTGGTAGTGCTGCCACCACAGCTGTGTTCGCCAGCCATGATCCTGGCTTCTGGCTGAGTGGTGCTCCCACTATGAGAGCACACTGACCACCAGGGGGAAGCTTCTGCATTGAGTGTCTGCCCCCCGGTGGCCAGTGTGCATCATAACGACCAGTCGACTGGTCATTCTGGTCATTCTGATTGTTTGGTCTGTAATGGTTGCTTAGGCTTTTATATATATAGACTAGAGGCCTAGTGCATGAAATTCGTGCATTGGCAGGGGGTTTCCCTCAGCCCAGCCTGCAACATCTTCAATCTGGGACCCACTGAAGGATGTCTAATTGCCCATTTAGGCCTGATTCTCATAGGATAGGGCTTAAACGGGCAGTTGGACATCCCTCTCACAATCCAGGACTGCTGGCTCCCAGCGGCTCACCTGCCTGCCTCCCTGATTGCCCCTAACCACT